>WNWK01010965.1:0-65000 GCA_009830355.1 Cherax destructor
GAGTTCTTCCCCAGCTGTGGAAGTCTGCTATTGTTCTCCTTTTCGAAACCAGGTACTACGGGACATGATTCCTCTCACTACCGTCCCATCGCTCTTACCAGTGCAGTTTGCAGGTGATGGAACGTCTAGTTAATAGACGTTTGATGTGGTATTTAGAGACTCACAATAGTCTCTCCCTAGTCAATATGGCTTCCGTAAGGGCCGTTCTGCCATTGACCCTTGCTGCGCTTGGATACGTATATTCGTAATGCCTTTGCGAATAACCATTCGGTTATCGCTATCTTTTTCGACCTTGAGAAGGCTTATGACACAACTTGGAGATATAATATCTTGGCCCAGGCCCACTCCTTAGGCCTCCGAGGCAACCTACCATTCTTTCTTAAGGCTTTCTTAACTGACAGACATTTCCGGGTCCGGGTTAGTAATGAACTCTCCCCGGAATTTGTCCAAGCTGAGGGTGTTCCCCAGGGAGGTGTTCTGAGCACAACACTCTTTCTGCTTGCTATAAATAATCTGGCATCTGTTCTCCCATCCAATATTTGGTCATCGCTCTATGTGGATGACTTTGCTATAGCTTGTGCAGGTGCTGACTGTCACCTCATTGCAGTTTCCCTCCAGCATGCCATCAACCGGGTTTCTGATTGGGCCACCACTCACGGGTTTAAATTTTCTAGTGGCAAAACTCGTCAAATTACGTTTACTAGACGTTCAGTGGTCTCTGACCATCCATTGTACCTATACGGCTCACGTATCCCAGAACGTGACAGTCAGGTTTCTCGGCCTCCTGTTTGACCGTCGATTGTCCTGGAAACCTCACATTACCTCTCTGAAGGCAACTTGTCACACCAGGCTGAACCTTCTTAAAACCCTCGCACATCTTTCATGGGGGGCTGATCGTAGAACCCTCCTTCGCCTACATTCAGCCCTAATTTTGTCGAAACTCGATTATGGTGACCAGATATATTCTGCGGCCTCCCCTGCTACTCTTTCCATCCTTAATCCCATCCATCACCAGGGATTACGCTTATGCCTTGGTGCATTTCGTCTTCCCCGGTTGAGAGCCTCTATGTAGAAGCGAACATTCCATCCTTATCCGATCGTCATGATGCACATTGCATTCGCTATTTTGTTCGCTCTCATGACCTCTGCAATCCTTCCATGTATAGGATTGTTACAGATGTTAGTAGGCGCTCCTTATTTGTTCGTCGCCCCTGCTTACTTCGTCCCTTTTCTTTTCGTCTACATTCACTTCTGTCTTCCCTTCAGCTCCCACCTCTATATGTTCATGTGACATCTCCCTTTCCCCTACCCCCTTGGGAAGTTCCTGCTGTCTGTGTCTGTTCTATTCCTCTACCTTGCTCGAAAGCCCAACTACCTACGGCGGCTTCTCGCTCTTTCTTTCTAGACCACTTCCGTTCTCATTCCCATGCCATCACAGTATACACCGATGGTTCAAAGTCATCTGACGGCGTCGGATTCGCAGCAGTGTTTCCGGAGAGCATTGTACGAGGGCATCTATTACCCTTGGCTAGCATATTTACGGCTGAATTGTATGCCATTCTTGTGGCACTTATCTGTATTGCATCTATGCCTGAGTCACCATTTGTGGTCGTTTCAGACTCCCTTAGTGCTTTACAGGCTATCCGTAAAATTGATACACCTCACCCCCTAGTTCTTCGTATCCACCTTTGGTTACGCCGTATCTTTAGCAAACATGAAGATATTGTTTTTTGTTGGGTCCCTGGTCATGTTGACGTACAGGGTAGGGATGTATCGGATGTGAAAAATTTAAATATCTGGTATGCGGATGTGTATACGGATGTCTTACTTATTTTGCGGATGCGGATATCTGCTTACAGTAAAATACGGATGCGGATATCTGCTTACAGTAAAATACGGATGCGGATATCTGCTTACAGTAAAATGCGGATGCGGATTACGGATGTCACATCTTGACATCCGGGCGGATGCGGATGCGGATTTTGCAGGACAGTCATAAAATACCTGATTTTTTTTTACCATAAGAACATAAGAAAGGAGGAACACTGCAACAGGCCTACTGGCCCATACTTGGCAGGTCCATGTCAAAACCAACCCACCAAAAATATTTGTCCAACCCATCCCCATCCAAGCAAGAAGCCCCGACAACCCCCCCCCCCAAACATTGTGCAAGTCCCGTTCAAATCCAACCCCTCTCACTCACAAGAACACAGAATGTTAAGTAAAAGGACACAAATGCAACTAATGAGACATTTTATTGTGGCAACGTTTCGCTCTCCAGGAGCTTTTTCAAGCCGTTACAATGTATGGACACACAGGGTATATATAGGTTCAATGAGACAATAAAATGTCTCATTAGTTGCATTTGTGTCCTTTTACTTAACATATTGTCGGTAATTCTACCAATATTAATACAAAAACACAGAAATAAGGAACAATGCAGCAAGCCAACTGGTCCACACTAGGTAGGTCCCCCTATAACCCAAAACCAATCTCACAAACAAAAACTCCTACCCAACCCATCTACTTCATCTATGGAATATGCTTTGATAATTAGGGCACTATAAAATAGGGTACTGAAGGAGCTGAAGCACCTGGTTCACCACAAGAGCACCTAAGGAGCTGAAGTAGGGGGTGGCCAAGGGTTAGGCAAGTGAAGAATTTCCTGTATTAAGATACCAAGATGTTGCTGTGTCAGACAGTAACTCCAGGCTGATGGACTGACCACCTCAAACTACTCCTGTTCTTCACGATTCTCCTTTGTATGACTGATGAAGCCACTGTGTGGCGAAACGTTTCCTCAATAAAGATACATAAGAACATAAGAAAGGAGGAACACTGCAGCAGGCCTGTTGGCCCATACTAGGCACGTCCTTCCCAATCCATCCCACTAACAATATTTGCTCAACCTAATTTTCAATGCATAGGTGTCTAATAAACACATAAGCAGTATAATGTGATCCTTTATTGTGTTTATTTTTCCATTGTGTCGGTATTTTATACCATTTATTTCCATTGCATGTGTCTTAATTTATCAGCCTAGTAGGGTTATTGAAGCTAGCACCTTGGGTAGTTTTAAATTAGGTTGGATAAATTCATGAGTGAGAGGGGTTGGTTTTGAGTGGGACTTGTTATCAAAACTTATTTCTTGGATAGAATTGAAAATTTGGTTGGGCAAATATTCTATTAGTGGGGTGGATTGTGAAGGACCTGCCTAGTATGGGCCAAGAGGCCTGCTGCAGTGTTCCTCCTTTCTTATGTTCTCTCTCTCTCTGCACAGGTCATTAAGTTCTAATATTTGAAGCTGCAATGTTAATTTGTAAATCATAAGAACAAGTTTGTGGGAAACAAACATGCAAGCTCTGTAATTTAGGTTATAATATCCGCCACATCCGCTTTGTTAGGCCCGGATGCGGATATTTATTTAATAGTGATTACGGATGTGGACGCGGATGCGGATGTCTCACTTAGGAAAAATATGGATGCGGATGTCTCATTTAGAAAAATACGGATGCGGATGTCTCATTTAGAAAAATACGGATGCGGATGTGAATGCGGATGTCTCATTTAGAAAAAATACGGATGCGGATGTAAGAATTTATGCGGATGCTCCGGGGATGCGGATACGGATATCCGATACATCCCTAGTACAGGGCAATGAACAGGCACACTGCTGCGCGGTCAGCAGTACATGACCTTCCAGTTTCATATACAGTCATCCCTCGGTTTTCGATTTTAATCCGTTCCAGATGGATCGGCTAAAACCAAAATCGGCGAAAACCAAAACTATTTTCCCCATAAGAAATAATGGAAATTCAATTAATCCGTTTCAGAAACCCAGAAGTTTGGAAAAAAAAATTTTGGGGGGCCTTAAAGATAGATTTACATGCACAAATGAATGAACTGAATGTGGCACTTACCTTTATTGAAGACTGATGTTGCTGGATGGGAGAGAGGGAAGATGGGAGAGGGAAGAGACCCTAATTTTTGGAAGGGAAATCCCCCTCCATAAGGACTCTAGGTACCAAGTCCTTATCCGGGGTCACTTCCCTGCATGCCTGCTACACTCCCTCCCTGCCTGCTACACTCCCTCCCTGCCTGCTACACTCCCTCCCTGCCTGCTACACTCCCTGCATACCTGCTACACTCCCTGCATACCTGTTACACTCCCTACATACATGCTACACTCCCTGCATACCTGTTACACTCCCTGCATCATGCTACACTCCCTGCATACCTGTTACTCACACTCCCTGCATACCTGTTACACTCCCTGCATACATGCTACACTCCCTGCATACCTGTTACACTCCCTGCATGCATGCTACACTCCCTGCATGCCTGCTACACTCTTAAACTCCATCGTGTTTCTCACTTTCACTATCATATTTTTCTATTATTTCTTCATTTCTACAGTGTTCCTCACTTTCTTTACCAAAGAAGTGGCACTAGGAGCTTTCTTTGGGCCCATGGTAGCTTATTTAGTAGTCACACACAATAATCAAGGCCCAAAAACAATGAATTGTTAATAAATGTTTTTGTATAAACTCCTGGGGTGATGTTCACTCAAGCGTAAACAATGCTAGACTGCGTGACAATGTGCGTGGGTGGCGGGCCTACGGCCTTTGTATGTGCGCTGCACTGGTGGACAGGTCCCATACGGTCGGCGAAAACTAAAACAATCGGCGAAAACTAAGACAAATTTTCCCGGAAAAAAGTCGGCGAAAACCAAAATCGGCGAAAACTGGGACAAGCGAAAACCAAGGGATGACTGTAGAGGTGTTCCTTTCACGGACTATTTTGCGGTCATTGCTACCCACCTTCGCACCCGTTGGCAACAACGCTGGTCTGACCTGCTGAATAACAAACTTCATTCTATTAAACCGGTTATAGGTTTCTGGCCTTCTTCTTGTCACCAATGTCGAGGTTGGGAGACTACACTCTCCCGTCTTCGCATCGGCCACACTCGTCTTACTCACGGGTATCTCATGGAGAGGCTCCCTGCCCCTCTCTGTGAGCATTGTCAGGTTCCAGTGTCTGTTCGACATATCCTGTTGGACTGCCCACTCTATCAACGAGCACGCAGAATTTACCTCCAACGACGTCTTCGCTCTGCGGCCCTTTCTTTACCTTCCCTTCTTGCAGATGGCCCCTCCTTTAATCCTGACTCTCTCGTTGACTTTTTGACAGAAACTGACTTACTACACAAACTCTGAAGATTATACCTCTAGCACCTCCCTCAGTCCCTTCTACCTCGATCTCTTGCTACCCTCCTCCCCTGCACTATCCACCGTCATCTTGCACTCCATACCCTACTAATCGTCCATCTCCCTCTTACAACCCACTCTCCCTGCATCCTACAATAACCTGCAGCGCTGTATAACCCCTGTGGTTTAGCGCTTCTATTTGATTATAATAATAATAATAATATAGGTTTCTGGCCTTCTTCTTGTCACCAATGTCGAGGTTGGGAGACTACTCTCTCCCGTCTTCGCATCGGCCACACTCGTCTTACTCACGGGTATCTCATGGAGAGGCTCCCTGCCCCTCTCTGTGAGCATTGTCAGGTTCCAGTGTCTGTTCGACATATCCTGTTGGACTGCCCACTCTATCAACGAGCACGCAGAATTTACCTCCAACGACGTCTTCGCTCTGCGGCCCTTTCTTTACCTTCCCTTCTTGCAGATGGACCCTCCTTTAATCCTGACTCTCTCATTGACTTTTTGACAGAAACTGACTTACTACACAAACTCTGAAGATTATACCTCTAGCACCTCCCTCAGTCCCTTCTACCTTGATCTCTTGCTACCCTCCATCCCTGCACTATCCACCGTCATCTTGCACTCCATACCCTACTAATCGTCCATCTCCCTCTTACAACCCCCACTCCCTGCATCCTACAATAACTTGCAGCGCTGTATAACCCCTGTGGTTTAGCGCTTCTATTTGATTATAATAATAATAATACGACATGCATGGCATACGGAGGATGAATTCTGTTCCACTTCCCCATGGAGATAAGAGGAAATAAGAACAAGAACTAGTAAGAAAATAGAAGAAAACCCAGAGGGGTGTGTATATATATATATATATATATATGCTTGTACATGAATGTGTAGTGTGACCTAAGTGTAAGTAGAAGTAGCAAGATGTACCTGAAATCTTGCATGTTTATGAGACAGAAAAAAGACACCAGCAATCCTACCATCATGTAAAACAATTACAGGCTTTCGTTTTACACTCACTTGGCAGGACGGTAGTACCTCCCTGGGTGGTTGCTGTCTACCAACCTACTACCTAGGTATAAATATATATAAAGTAATAAATTTATAATTAAACATTTAAATAAACATTTAAAATAACATTTACTTTTATTGAAAAGACTTGCTGGCATCTGGAAGATAGGAAGGAGCACTCATTGTTTGGAAGGGAAATCCCCCTCCATAAGGACTTCAGGTAACAAGTGCCTCTCTGGGGTTACGTCCCTTTTTCTTTTAATGCCACTAGGACCAGCTTGAGAGTCACTAGACCCCTGTCGTGCATAATAACTGTCAAGAGTGCTCTGTTTCTGGCACCTCTTTAAGATGTCCCTAAAATGGGACATTGTTTTGTCACTGAACATGTTGCAGAGATGGGTTGTTTCAGCTTGCTCAGGGTGGTATTTCTCCACGAAGCTTTGCAGCTTACTCCACATTCCACACATGTCCTCTAGCACTGAAGAAGGCACCTCCTTCACTCCCTATTCTTCCTCCTCCTGTGAAGCAAGTTCCTCAACTGTGGTCTGATGCTGTTGCAGATGAAGCTCTTGCAGCTTGTTAGTGGTTAGCTCTTCCCTGTGGTCCTCCACCAACTCTTCCACATTCTCGCCACTCACCTCCAACCCCAGGGACTTGCCCAATGCCACAATACCTTCCACAAGAGGCAGAGGGTCGTCAGGGTCAGGGTCAGCCTCAAACCCTTCAAAATCCCTCTGTTGGACACAATCTGGCCACAATTGTCTCCAAGCAGAGTTCAAAGTCCTGGAAGTCACTCCCTCCCAAGCCTTACCTATAAGGCTTATGCAGTTGTAGATATTGAAGTGATTCCTCTAGAACTCTCTTAGGGTCAACTCAAGTGTCCAAGGTCACTTCAAAGCACTTTTCAAACACTGCTTTGGTGTACAGTTTTTTGAAGTTACAAATGATTTGCTGGTCCATGGGCTGGATGAGAGGAGTGGTGTTAGGAGGCAAGAACTTCACTGTGATGAACATGAAGTCCCTAGACAAAAAGTCTGCCAAGTTTGGAGGATGGACAGGAGCATTGTCCAGTACAAGGAGGCACTTGAGTGGCAGTTTCTTTTCCTTGAGGTATTTTTTCACACTGGGGCCAAACACTTGATGGACCCACTTTATGAAAATTTGCCTTGTGACCCATGCCTTATTGTTAGTTAGCCTTCCACATCACACACAATCTATCCTTGACGACATTGTGTTTCTTGAACACACTGGGATTTTCTGAGTGATACACGAAAGGCTTCACTTTAAAATCCCCGCTAGCATTAGAACAAAACAAGAGAACCTGTCTTGGCAGTGCCTTTTCCTCCTTAGTAATGTAGGTCCTGTTTGGCATTTTCTTTCAAAAGAGGCCTGTTTTGTCACAATCGAACACTTGTTTGGGTTCAAATTTTTCAGTGTCTACGTACCCCTTAAATTCATTCACAAATTTTTCAGCTGCACGTTTGTCTGAACTGGCTGCCTCACCATGCCTTATCACTGGGTATGCCACTACGCTTCTTAAATCTATCAAACCAGCCTCTGCTGGCCTTAAACTCACTAACATCAGCACTTGTTCCAGGCATTTTCTTGACAAGATCTGCGTGCAACTGCCTTGCCTTTTCACATATGATGGCCTCGGAAATACTATCACCTGCTATCTGTTTGTTTATCCACACCATCAACAACTTCTCAACCTCTTCCACTGTTTATCTATTTTTGGCTAACAGGTCAACACCTTTCGCAACATCAGCAGCTTCCTTGAGTTCTTTTCTCTTTGCCAGGATAGAAGTGATAGATTTGTTTTTTCTGTACATCCTGGCAAGCTCCCCCATACGTATGCCACTCTCATATTTTTCTACTACATATCTCCTTCAGTTCTATGGTGTTCCTCACTTTCTTTACCACAGGGGTTCCACTAGGAAGCTTCTTTGGACCCATGGTGACTTATTTCACAGTCACAATCAATAAACAATCACTAAACACAATGAATTTATTGTGAAATGTTTGGATGAGCACTCAGGGTAATGTTCACTCAAGGGTAAACAATGCTAGACTGGCTCACGGCGCCTGCGCGGCGAGGCGCACAAGCTCGGGCAGGCAAACAGGTCTGGTACGCCAGCCGAAGCTTGGAGCAATGGCCGAAAGTCGGGACGAAATTAGGCCGAAAAGAGCAACCGAAACTCGAAGCGGCCAATACTCGGGGTGGCTGAAACTCTGGGTTTCACTGTACCTTGAAATTGAGCTCAAAGTAGCGGAAATGTTCGATTTTTGCCGATGTTCAAGAGTAAACAAATCACACCATGCTTCCAATACACGTCAACTGGTGAGTCTAATATTCTTTCACAAGTGCGCTGATATTATTTATACCGTTTTTACAATAATGCAGTAGTCTGCATAACAGTAAATCTTGTATTTTTTGTGAGAATAAAAATTCAAAATGGAAAGCAAAAGTAATGTACGAGAGGCCAGGA
Source organism: Cherax destructor (assembly GCA_009830355.1). NCBI lineage: Eukaryota > Metazoa > Arthropoda > Malacostraca > Decapoda > Parastacidae > Cherax > Cherax destructor. Next base: position 8,726 of record WNWK01010965.1, read on the forward strand.
GATGTGATTAATGGACAGAGAAAATGTTATTTAGTGCAAGGAATGTCTGTCTTGTTTATTCTGGACCCTATTTTGAAATTGGCATCTTTTGAAATTTGTGTGATATTGGCCAAATTGCCAATTTCTGACCACTTTATTGGGTAGTTGAAATTGGTAAATGGGCAGTTTCTTGTACTCACTCAATAGAACAAATGGAGTTCTAGCGAAATAGCTATGATTTTAGTAGAGAGGAACATTGGAATTGTCCGAAAATAGGGCTCAAAGTGGGCGAAATCGCCGATGCGTAAATATCATTGAGACTGCTAACTTCGCGAGAGCATAATTCCGTAAGTTTTCCATCAAATTTCATACTTTGGTGTCATTATGATCGGGAAAAGATTCTCTTATCATTTCATAAGAATTTTTTTTTTTTTCCAAAAATTTTCAACCCTGAGAACGAGTTTCGGAGAGGGCCTCTCGACCCTCAAAGGGTTAAGGTAGCATTGTCCTATTTTTTCCATTAGTTCTTGGCCTTAAATAATGCTAAGTTGAATAAAATGCAATTTACTGGGAGATTCTAAAGAGAAGTTGCAAAGTTTAGTGGACGAGTTTGGGAGGGTATATAAAGAAAGAAAGCTGAAAGTGAACATAGATGAGAGTATCAATCGAGTTAGGTAAAGAAAAATTGGATATCACATTGGAGGGAGGGAGTATGGAAGAAGTGAATGTGTTCAGATATTTGAGAGTAGATTTGTCAGCAGATGGGATTATGAAGGATGAGGTTAACAATAGAATTGATGAAGGAAAAAAGGTGAGTGGTTCATTGAGGTATCAGTGGAGACAAAAAACGTTATCCACGGAGGCAAAGAAGGGAATGTATGAGAGTATAGTGGTACCAACACTTATGGGTGTGAAGCATGGTGTGTGAATGCTGCAGCGAGAAAGAGGCTGGAGGCAGTGGAGATGTCATGTCTATGGGCAGTGTGTGGTGTAAATATTATGCAGAGAATTCATAGAGGAAATTAGGAGGTGTGGAGTCACCAAAAGTATTATTCAGAGGGCTAAAGAGGGGTTATTGAGGTGTTTTGGTCATTTAGCGAGGATGGAGCAAAATAGGATGACTTGGAGGGTGTATAAATCTGTAGTGGAAGGGAGGAGGGGTAGGGGTCATCCTAGGAAAGGATGGAGGGAGGGAGGGGGTAAGAGGTTTTGTGTGCAAGTGGCCTGGACATGCAGCAGGCAGGTGTGAGCGAGTTAGATAGGAGAAAATGGAGACTAATTGTTTTTGGGACCTGACAAGCTGTTGAAATGCTAAAAGGGTAATATTTTGTGAAGGGATTCAGGGAAACCAGTTAGCTGGACTTGAGTCCTGGGGTGGGAAGTACAATGCTTGCACTTTAAGAGGCATGTAAGTTCCCCTGTTTTCTAATAACATGTTCATTTGTGTTGTAGAGGTCTGAGCAAAGATTAGACCTCTACAACACAATTGTTCTCAAAGATTTGTTAAGTTATACCATGAATTAAAGAAAGATCCTAGACTTCACTTTATGAAACAGACAAAGCAAATGCAATAGTAATTATGGACAAGGTAGATTATAGTGGAAAAATGAACATGTTATTAAAAGATGAGGGAACTTACATGCCCCTTGAACGAGGGTTTGGGATATTGGCTGTTTGGAGTGACATCTAAATTGTCATATCTGGACACCTCTGCAGAGACGATGATTTTGTGTGGATGATGGCAAAAGTGTTGCATGATGGTGAAAGTGTTTCTTTTTTGGGTCACCCTGCCTCGGTGGGAGGTGGCCGATGTGTTAAAAAAAAAAAACTTGCATGTTACTCGAAGGTTCACTGCAAAATTCATGTCACATTAGGTTGTACAGTATGTCACTCATGTCATTGATGTGCTGGCCATCTGTTGGAGGAGACAGTATCAGAATGATTTTATGAGATTTGTCTTTGGTTATGTTATTGTAACTGATGTGAACTATCTGTATGCTTCTTAGTAGGGATCCTGCATTCAGATTAAATTCATCTGGAGTATTGATTTTCATTAAATTGCTTGGTAAAGAAAAAGTTGTTGATGGAAAGTACAAAAGTAGTATTATATAAAGATCTGGAGGTTTATGAAAACAATATATTGTGCTAGGAGACTTTATGAAAGAGGAACAAGTATTCATATTAAAAGATAAATGAGGTTGAAATTTAGAAATTAGTTAAATGAAGGATTAGAGAAAGAGGCCTAAAAATTAATTTAATGGGGGATTAGAGAAGAGGAGGGTCCATTTAAATTTTAACAAACAAGACTTTTGCCTCATCCAAATACATTCATGGAAACAGAACTAGAGCAAGCATTATTAGAGTTCATAATAAACCTGCAATGAAAATTAACAGTTATATTGAAAATTTGAAGGAGGAAGGTACATGATTCTCATTTTTCTTCTTTGTAATTAAAAAGATGTCACCATATTTAAAAACTGAGAAGATTTGCCGTTAGAAAATTCTGGGAAGACTTCCACACAATTAGTGATGCCACACTTAAGGGTAGGAGATGGATTTGGAGAGATTAATTTGATCCTTTTAGCCAGTGGACATTCTTGGAAAAAAGAATGCAGGTGTCTTACTGTTGCTGATTTAAACCACCAGTAAATATTTATTGGTATTTTCTTGCAAAAATACCTTTGTAAATTGATTCACTGCGTCCTTCAGTGATTATAGTGATTTGAAGTACACCCTCCAGTGTTGAGGGAGATATTTAGTGGAATTTACATAGCCAAGACATGGAACTACATAATGATGAACGTCACGATGCTACACAGGACCTGGTGAGTACTTGTTCATTTTTATCAACTATGTAGAATTAAGTGACATCTTAAAATGATGACTGTGATGTGACTGACCTTGTGTAAGTTCGGTTAAATAAGATATTCATTCATACTTGAACATATTTAATGACAGCCATTAACTTTGAAGGTTATTTAGAAAAATGTAAGTTTATTCTTCAACTTTCATCTCAGCGTGACAAAAGTAAAAGTGCACATTTTCCGAGAAGCTTTCAGGTGCTAGGAATGTAAAGATTCAGTTATAAGTGATGGGGTTGTCAGTCATTATATGATATAAAATCTGAATGTTATAGATAAATATACAAAAAATGAATGCATTAATAATTGTAAAAGACTGTTCAACCCTTGCCTCATACTTCCATTACCCTTTCTTTCCTTCCCAGACATTGTGGTGTCAGGTCATTAGGATTGGTTAGTCTTAAGGCCTATTTATGAAAAGTGTTAAGAAAACTGGAATCAACTTTGACACTTGCCAAGGATAAGTGTTGAGCTAATTTGGCAACTATTGATGAGGTGTTGTGTGGCAGAAAAGAATAAATGTTGCCAGGGCCAAAATCCTGGTTAGTGAACGAATTGATGAGAATTCATAGATATTGTCTCCTGCTTCTGTTAGGCTCAAAGCCTCTTAGCATTTTTTTTAAATTGAATTGAATTTGGCACTTATTCTTTTCTGCTGTGCAGTGCCTCGTATGCTCTCTGTGCCAGTATCACGATGTCCTCAAAGTTTTTCGTATTTGACTTTACATGATTTTATTTTCTGTAAGTTCATGTTTGAGTGAACAGTAAAGAAAGGTTTAAGTGGGTTACATCCAATTTATGTATTTTGTACTACCATTCCCATCTCCCTCCCCAAGGAATAATACTTCCTTCTTGAACTCTATTTAAGTGGTTTATTCTATTAGAATTATCTAACCATGAAATTTATGTCAGAAAATTTAGGCATCATGTTTTCACTTAAGAGGCATACTCTGTCATTACCTTCCTCAGTCTGATGTAAACTACACTTTTAACACTTCTATGTGACGATTGATTTGTTATGCTTACATTAATCACAGTAGCCACCAGATTGTAGAATAAATTCACAGGACTTCAAAAAAATCTACTGCTGTATGACCCTTGTGGGTTTAGCGCTTAAGTTTTGATTATACTACTACTGTTAATAATAATAATAATAGCCCATCTACCACTGCTGCTGTTCTGCATGAGCCGTAACATCACAGTGCATTTTTTTGGTTTTCTTGTCAGAAATTCAGTGCTATGAGCACTGCTTTCTTATTAATTTAAGTATAAAATCTATTAAGTCCGGTAATACCGTCTGTAATGTATTGGCTGTTGAATAATGAATCATCATATACTGTACTGATGAGGTTTTACTATGGATGTAAATGCTGTAATAATTTTTTTGTAACTATTGCATTGTGGAAGACAATGAAACCAGGCAATTATAAATGTTAGTCTCTCTCTGTGATCATTTGTATCTCATTTGATGAATAATTTAGTAAGCCACAGATAATGAATGATATTTAGGGTTTAAGGGTTTAAGTCTTTAGGAGGGCTTGTCTTTATTTCATAATGTCCTAAACCAACCAGTGGATTACTAGGGCTGAAAACCTCTTTGGATTAGTGCACTTTTTTCTAATTGGATTGGATTAATGATGCTGTTGATGAAATAAAATCTTTGGTCCCCATTAAGGTTAATTTATTACTATCACTTATTCTAATATGGGGACCAAAAAGTGCAGTGCTGTGAATGGTCTCTTATTAATGCTACAATAAAATGTTGAAGAGTCCATGACAATCTTTGGATAACTAATTTACCTGTTCATCACAGATCCCATTTTCTGTGTGATTCAAATTTTGTCATTTACTGGAGCATTGATTTTTTTTTTTAAGTATGTATTGGAGAAAGCAATTAGTGAAAAGTGTATTAATAAAAATAAGCTTGCATTTGACTGTGTCCTGTTTAAAATGTGAAATAATGTATATATAATCTGTTAATATGCTTTAAATTTTTTCATAGCACAAGAGATGGGCAATGAAGCAGATACAGAAGAACACAGCCGCAGTGAGAAAAACTACGATGACGAACGCTCGAGAGACAGTAATACTGGATTGCATCATGATAAATCTCATGGCACATCACCCGCATCCACTCATACTTCAAGTCATACCTCTCACCCTGAGAGAAAGCAACAGGAAAGAAGGAAGAAAGCAGCCATGTTCCTTTCTCGATTGAAAAAGAATGGAGGAGAGGAGGATGTCCTTCCACAGCCGGTTTATGGTAAAAGTTATTTACCTAGTACATTTTTCCTTTTTCAACTTAAATATTATACAAACTTGGTATAGGTTATAAAATATCAGTCATTATAGTGTACTACAAGGTATGCTTTGATAAATTAAGCTTTATAACAGGCAGACTTCATTTTATTTTTTTTATGAACACATAAGCCGTTTCCCACTTGAGGCAGGGTGACCCTAAAAAAAAAAAAAAACTTTCATCCTCATTCACTCAATCACAGTCATGCCAGAGGCATGCCTACACTACAGTTAAACAACTGCAACATATCAACACCCCTCCTTTAGAGCAAAGGCACTGTACTTCCCACCTTCAGGACTCAAGTTTACCTGAATCCCTTCATAAATGTTACTTTGCTCACACTCCAACAGCATGTCAAGTGGTAAAAACCACTTGTCTCCACTCCTCTCTAACATGCTCACGCACACTTGCTGTAAGTCCAAGGCATAAAAAAAACCTCCTGCAACCCCCTTCCCTACAACCTTTCCTAGGCTGACCCCTACACTTCTTTCCACTATGGATTTATATGCTCTCCAAGTCATTCTCTTTTGTTCCATCCTTTCTAAATGTCTGAACCACCTCAGCAACCCCTCCTCAGCTCTCTGGATAATACTTTTAACCCTTTGACTGTCGGAGGCCCCATTCTGAAACTCATTCTATGTCGCAAAATTTTTGGGAAATTTTTTTTTTTCTTATGAAATGATAGAGAATCTATTCCTGGTGGTAATGACACCAAAAGTACGAAATTTGATGGAAAACTTGCGGAATTACGCTCTCGTGAAGTTAGCGATGTTGGTGACATACGCATTGGCGATTTCACCGACTTTGAGCCCTAGTTTCGGCCAATTCCATTGTTACAGTCGACCAAACTCATAGCTATTTCTTTAGAACTCCATTTGTTCTATCGATTGAGTACAAGAAACCACCAATTTACCGATTTCAACTACCCAATAAAGTGGTCAGAAATTGGCAATTTGGCCAATTTCATGCAAAATAAAAAAGATGTCAATTTCAAAATAGGGTCCAGAATAAACATTGCAGACATTCCTGGCACTAAAATAAAATTTTCTCTGTTCATTAGTCACGTCTTTAGGCCCCTCTTATATTATTCTTGCTTTTTATTTTGATTTTTTTATTCACACAAAAAATAGAAGATTTACTGTTATGCAGACTACTGCATTATTGTAAAAATGGTATAAATATTATGTGCACTTGTGTAAGAATATTAGACTCGCCATTTGACGTGTATTAGATGCATGGCGTGATTTGTGTACTCTTGAACATTGGCAAAAATCAAACATTTCCACTACTTTGAGCTCAGTTTCAAGGTCATTTTCATCATGGAACTAATCAAAATCATCTCTATTTCTGTAATATGTTTTCCATTCTATCAAATGAGACCACGAAAAAGAGAATACAACCATAAATACTATACAAAAATACACCTCAAAGTCGGCGTTTTAATTCAAAAACACGGTCGGAGTGTTTTTTTTTCTCATTATGCACTGCGTGCTGCAGGATTTTTTTTTTTATACAGCGCACACTGACCACGCAGACCCATTCTCTCATATGTGGGCCTACCAGCTTTCTCCCGCTTGAGTTGAAGCCGCTAGAATTTTTGAGTATATGTTCGAAACACTGGCTCGTAAGACGTATATATATGACCGAAACAGTTGAAGGGTTAATAATCCTGCACCTTGCCTTAATTTCCAAGCTATGGATTCTCTGCATAATATTCACACTGTACATTGCCCTCAGACACAACGTCTTCACTGCCTCCAACCTTCTTGTTGCAACATTCACCGCCTATGCTTCACACCCATATAAGAGCATTGGTATAACTATACTATCATACATTCCTCTCTTTTCTTCCATGGATAATGTTCTTTGTCTCCACAGACTCCTCAGTGCATCACTCACCTTTTACCCTAATTAACCCTTTTGAGGGTCCTGAGGCCAAATCTCAAGAGTGACAGCCATTTCTTATGAAATGGTAGAGAATCTTTCTGAAGGTAATAAAACAAAAAGTACAAAATTTGATGGAAAATTGACAAAATAACGCTTTCGCAAATTTTGCTGCATCAGCGATATTTACGCATCGGCGATTTTGCCGACTTTGACTCCCATTTTAGGCCAATTACATTATTCCAGTCGACCAAATTCTTAGCCCTTTTGCTAGTATTACTTCTATTTTATCGATTGAGCACAAGAAATCGCCCCGTCAACTATTTCAACTACCCAATAAAGCGATCGGAAATTGGTAATTTGGCCAATTTAATTAACACAGTTCAAAATATTCCAATTTCAAAATAGGGTCCAGAATAAACAATGCAGGCATTCCTGGCACTAAACTGACATTTCCTCTGTTTATTGGTTATGTTTTCAGGCTTTACAAATGAATTCCATTTTTATTTTTTTATTCACATAATGAATTTTTGTTCACACCAAAAAATAGAAGATTCACTGTTATGCAATATTGTAATAATTGTATAAATAATATCAGCACATTCGTGAACATGTATTAGACCCACCAGCTGACGTGTATTAGACGCGTGATGTCGTTTGTTTACTCTTGAACAATGGCAAAAACTGAACATTTCTGCTACTTTGAGCTTAGTTTCAAGCCATTTTCAGTACTAAAACCAATGAAAATTATCTCTTTCTGTAATATATCCTCCATTCTACCGCAAAGTCACTGTTTTAATCCAAAAATATGGTTGCAGTTTTGTTTTCTCATGCATAGCGTGCTGCAGTATTTGTTTTAAATGGTGCACACTTACCACATAACTATTCTCTCACATCTAGGCCCAAATTTACCACTTACAGCTCATGTGAGTGAGCTGAGCTCAAGCTGTAGTTCTATGGCTTGGACCCAGGCTTCAAAGCCGTAGAACTACGGTACGGACCCTCGAAGGGTTAATTCTATGATTCACCTTGACTTTCATTGACCCATCTTCTAACAAGTCCTCTCCCAAATATCTGAATGCATCACTTCCTCCATACTCCTTCCCTCCAATCTGATATCCAATCTTTCATTACCTAAATTTTTTGTTATCCTTATCACCTTACTCTTTCGTGTGTTTACTTTTAATTTCCTTCTTTTACATACTCTACCAAACTCATCCACCAACATCTGCAACTTCTCTTCAGAATCTTATTTTATTAATCCAAGAAAGAGGAAATCTTAAATTTTTGTGATAATGAATTCAAAACAGATAACAGATCTCTGCTCATTTTTTTTTTTTTTTATTAACACATCAGCCGATTCCCACCAAGGCAGGGTGGCCCGAAAAAGAAAAACTTTCATCATCATTCACTCCATCACTGTCTTGCCAGAAGGGTGCTTTACACTACAGTTATAAAACTGCAACATTAACACCCCTCCTTCAGAGTGCTGGCACTATACTTCCCATCTCCAGAACTCAAGTCCGGCCTGCCGGTTTCCCTGAATCCCTTCATAAATGTTACTTTGCTCACACTCCAACAGCACGTCAAGTATTAAAAACCATATGCCTCCATTCACTCCTATCAAATACGCTCACACATGCTTGCTGGAAGTCCAAGCCCCTCGCACACAAAACTTCCTTTACCCCTCCCTCCAACCTTTCCTAGGCCGACCCCTACCCTGCCTTCCCTCCACTACAGATTTATACACTCTCGAAGTCACTCTGTCTCGTTCCATTCTCTCTACATGTCCAAACCACCTCAACAACCCCTCCTCAGCTCTCTGGACAATCGTTTTGGTAATCCCACACCTCCTCCTAATTTCCAAACTCCGAATTCTCTGCATTATATTCACACCACACATTGACCTCAGACATGACATCTCCACTGCCTCCAGCCTTCTCGTTGCAACATTCATCACCCATGCTTCACACCCATATAAGAGCGTTGGTATAACTATACTCTCATACATTCCCTCTTTACTTCCATGGACAAGGTTCTTTGTCTCCACAGACCAAGTGCTCCACTCACCCTTTTCCCTCATCAATTCTATGATTCACCTCATCCTTCATAGACCCATCCGCCGACATGTCCACTCCCAAATATCTGAATACATTCACCTCCTCCATACTCTCTCCCTCCAATCTGATATCCAATCTTTCGTCACCTATTCTTTTTGTTATCCTCATCACCTTACTCTTTCCTATATTCACTTTCAATTTTCTTCTTTACACACCCTACCAAATTCATCCACCAACCTCTGCAACTTCTCTTCAGAATCTCCCAAAAGCACAGTGTCATCAGCAAAAGCAACTGTGACAACTCCCACTTTGTATTTGCTTCTTTATCTTTTAGCCCAACACCTCTTGCCAAGACCTCGCATTCACTTCTCTTACAACCCCATCTATAAATATATTGAACAACCACGGTGACATCACACATCCTTGTCTAAGGCCCACTTTTACTGGGAAATAGTCCCTTCCCTCCTACACACTCTAACCTGAGCCTCACTATCCTCATAAAAACTCTTCACTGCTTTCAGTAACCTTCCTCCTATTCCATACACCTGCAACATCTGCCACATTGCCCCCTATCTACCCTATCATACGCCTTTTCCAAATCCATAAATGCCACAAAAACATCTTTACCCTTATCCAAATACTGTTCACCTATATGTTTCACTGTAAACACTTGGTCTACACACCCCCTACCTTTCCTAAAGCCCCCTTGTTCATCTGCTATCCTGCTTTCTGTTTTACTCTTAATTCTTTCAATAATAACTCTACCATACACTTTACCAGGTACACTCAACAGACTTATTCCCCTATAATTTTTGCACTCTCTTTTGTCCCCTTTGCCTTTATACAAAGGAACAATACACGCTCTCTGCCAATCCCTAGGTACCTTACCCTCTTCCATACATTTATTAAATAATAGTACTAACCACTCCAAAACTATATCCCCACCTGCTTTTAACATTTCTATCTTTATCCCATCAATCCCAGCTGCCTTACCCCATTTCATTCTACCCACTGCCTCACGAACTTCCCCTACACCCACAACTGGCTCTTCCACACTCCTACAAGATGTTATTCCTCCTTGCCCTACACACGAAATCACAGCTTCCCTGTCTTCATCAACATTTAACAAATCCTCAAAATATTCTCTCCATCTTCCCGATACCTCTAACTCTCCATTTAATAACTCCTCTCCTATTTTTAACTGTCAAATCCATTTGTTCTCTAGGCTTCCTCAACTTATTAATCTCATTCCAAAACTTTTTCTTATTTTCAACAAAATTTGCTGATAACATCTCACCCACTCTCTCATCTGCTCTCTTTTACATTGCTTCACCACTCTTTTAACCTCTCTTTTCTCTCCATATACTCTTCCCTCCTTGCATCACTTCTACTTTGTAAAAACCTCTCATATGCTAACTTTTCTCCCTTACTACTCTCTTTACATCATCATTCCACCAATCGCTCCTCTTCCCTCCCGCACCCACTCGCCTGTAACCACAAACTTCTGCTGAACACTCTAACACTACATTTTTGAATCTACCCCATACATTTTCGACCCCATTGCCTACACTCTCACTAGCCCATCTATCCTCCAATAGTTGTTTATATCTTACCCTAACTGCCTCCTCTTTTAGTTTATAAACCTTCACCTCTCTTTTACTTACTGATTCTATTTTCCTTGTATCCCATCTACCTTTTACTCCCACTGTAGCTATAACTAAAAAGTGATCTGATATATCTGTGGCCCTCTATAAACATGTACATCCTGAAGTCTACTCAACAGTCTTTTATCTACCAATACATAGTCCAACAAACTACTGTCATTACGCCCTACATCATATCTTGTATACTTATTTATCCTCTTTTTCTTAAAATATGTATTACCTATAACTAAACCCCTTTCTATACAAAGTTCAATCAAAGGGCTCCCATTATCATTTACACCTGGCACCCCAAACTTACCTACTACACCCTCTCTGCATGTTTCTCCCACTTTAGCATTTAGGTCCCCTACCACAATTACTCTCTCATTTGGTTCAAAAGTTCCTATACATTCGCTTAACATCTCCCAAAATCTCTCTCTCTCCTCTACACTCCTCTCTTCTCCAGGTGCATACACGCTTATTATGACCCACTTTTCGCATCCGACCCTTATTTTAATCCACATAATCCTTGAATTTACACATTTATATTCCCTCTTTTCCTTCCATAACTGATCCTTCAACATTATTGCTACCCCTTCCTTAGCTCTAACTCTCTCAGATACTCCTGACTTAATCCCATTTATTTCTCCCCACTGAAACTCGCCTACCCCCTTCAGCTTTGTTTCGCTTAGGGCCAGGACATCCAACTTCTTTTCATTCATAACATCGGCAATCATCTCTTTCTTATCATCCGCACTACATCCACGCACATTCAGACAACCCAGTTTTATAAAGTTTTTCTTCTTCTCGTTTTTAGTAGATTTGTACAGGAGAAGGGGTTACTAGCCCATAAATCCACTCAGGCTTCTAACTTCATTCCTTTGCCATTCAGTACAGTATTTCTATTTTTGTCAAGAATTAACACAGATAAGCCAAGATTATATTCAGATTCTTTCAGAGTATATTGTACTTTCTTTGGCTAATTCATCATGTAGAATTAATTCAGTGAGATGAAGTCAATGAGAATTGTACTATAATTGTGTTAATATTCATTTCTGGCTTTTCTACTTAGTATGTCGTAACTCATTATGCGAGTCGAGGGAATTCAGTTGTGACATAACTGGTCAAGAAGTCAAGCTCTGTAGGGTAATAATTTTTTTTTTCTACAGGACCACAGTTACCACCTGAAATTGCTGCTCAGATATTGAACTCTGCTTCACAATCACCGCGCTCCTCCATTGCTAGTACTAGACACACTACCCCCTCAAGATCTCGATCCCATTCTGTCAGTCCTGGACCTGGGATTCCCATGCCTCCAAAAGAGGCTCCAGCACCTCCCCCACCACCACCACCTGCTCAGTCTCCCTCACCACCTAGAGGAACAGAGATAGCTGACACTTGTTTTAATGTCACTGCAAAAAATAACTGGTAAGTGCTTAATTATTCATTGTTTAGAAGTTTATTCATATTGTGCAAATTACTGAATGGGTAGAATAAGTGTGGGTAAAGCAGCTAAGACAGAGGACATTAAAATTTGAGATAACAGTAGGTATGAATATGGTCTGTCTTTCTCTCTCTCTCTCTCTCTCTCTCTCTCTCTCTCTCTCTCTCTCTCTCTCTTTCTCTCTCTTTCTCTCTCTTTCTCTCTCTTTCTCTCTCTTTCTCTCTTTCTCTTTCTTTCTTTCCCCTATGCAGAGAGGGTGAGTTTTAATTAGAACATAAGAAAGGAGGAACACTTCAGCAGGTCTGTTGGCCCATACTAGGCAGGTCCTTCACAATCCATCCCACTAACAGAATATTTGCTCAACCCAATTTTCAATGCTACCCAAGAAATAAGCTCTGATAATTCTATTTACGCGTGTGCAAGTCCCACTCAAATCCAGCCTCTCTAACTCATGAATTTATCCAACCTAAATTTGAAACTACCCAAGGTCCTAGCTTCAGTAACCCTACTAGGCAGACTGTTCCACTCATCAACTACCCTATTTCCAAACCAATACTTTCCTATATCCTTTCTAAATCTAAACTTATCTAATTTGAATCCATTATTGCGGGTTCTCTCTTGGAGAGATATCCTGAAGATCTTACTTATATCCCTTTTGTTAATACCCATTTTCCACTTGTATACCTCGATCATGTCTCCCCTCATTCTTCGTCTTGCAAGTGAATGTACAATGGTCCCTCGACTTTCGGTCATAATCTGTTCCAGGAGCTAGACCTTAACTCGAATTACTCGAAAGTCAAAACCTTATTTCCTATAAGAAATAATGTAAATACAATTAATCTGTTTCCACCAAAAAATATTCACAAAAAAAAATCATTTTTTTTAAAGAATAAGTACATACAGTGTACTATAGTTTTACATACAGAAAACAATGAGAAATAAATATAAAGCACTAATTATAATGGACAAATGAACAGTTAAATAAGTTTTACCTTTATTGAAGACTTGTTGGCATATGAGAGAGTCGGGAGAGTTTCTTTGGAGGCAGGACACGATAGTCCTTCAATATGACAATAATATCAACTCTACAGCTTATTTATCTAGCACAATTCATCTAATATGACATAATAAACAATATTAATAACATAGAAACATGATATAAACTAGAATGAAAAGAACATGTCCTTACGAATGTAAGGACTGGTGGTAGTGTGTTTGTTGTTGTTGGGTATAAGGGCCACTGACCATAAACCGTGGTGGTGGTGGTCGGCGGCAGCAGAAAGCCACCACCACTATTCACACAAACAATGTGCATAATTTATAAATAAGAAATATTTACACTTTAATTTATAAATAAGAAATATTTACACTTTAATTTATAAATTAAGAAATATTCACGCTTATATAAATAAGAAATACTTACACTTTCCTTGGAGGAGATGGTGGCAGAGGGCGGCACTCTTGTCAGTGTCCCTATACAGTGGACCCCCGAGTTTCGTAAACCCCGGAAATCGTACATTTATGTAAGTATAATATTGTAAGTGCTTGTGGAAAAGTATTTTTGGGGGGTCTGAAATAGACTAACCTACGTGACATTTTTCCTTAAGGGAGTAAATTCGTTCGGTAATGGCACTTGAGCAGACTTCAGGAGTGAAGTTTTTACGAAACTCGGGGGTCCACTGTATTCCTCAAACATTGTAAGAGTTAAGTTTCGTGTCGTCATTTTCTATCAATTAATCGCTTAACTTACTTAAGTTTATTCAGGTATACATGTACACAAATCCAGTTATACATAGATTATCATACATAGCAGCATATGAGTAGAAAACCTAGGATAACCCAAAAAAGTCAGACAGAGTGACTTGTTTCCATGCTACACTGTTAATGCTACACTTTATCACTGGCTGGTGCTATAGCCTTTATCGACTCGTGAAGCTTCTTTGGACCCATGGTGACTTATTTCAGTGACAATCACTAAACCAGCAATAAACACAATAAATTTATTGTGAAATGTTTGAAAGAGCGCGCTGGGTAATGTTCTCTCAATGGTAAACAACGCTAGACTGGTGTCCTGCGCGGCGAGGTGCGCAAGCAGGCGGACAGGTCTGGTACGGATCGATAGTTGAGGGAATGACCGATAAAAGTGCTCGAAACTCGAAATCATCGATAGTCAGAATCACCGAAAGTCGAGGGACCACTGTAATTTAAGTGTCTTCAATCTTTCTTCATATGGAAGATTTCTAATGCTATGGATTAATTTAGTCATTCTACGCTGAATGTTTTCTAACTAATTTATATCCATTCTGTAATATGGAGACCAGAACTAAGCTGCATAATCTAGGTGAGGCCCTACTAATGATGTATAAAGCTGTAATATAACCTCTGGACTTCTGTTGCTTACACTTTTTGATATAAATCTCAGTAATCTGTTTTATTACGTACGCTTAGGCATTGCTGTCTTGGTTTAAGGTTGCTGCTTACCATAACCCCCAAGTCCTTTTCGCAATCTGTATGGCTATGTTCTACATTACAGTGAGCCCCTGGAGTTTGTGAATAATCCGTTCCAGAGGTCCCGGCGAACACCGAATATCACGAACTCCGAATCTATTTTCCCCATCAGAAATAATGGAAATAAAATTAATCCGTTTCAGACACCCAAAAGTATTAAAATAAAATATTTTTGTACAACAAATATACATTAAATTACACAGAAAATAATGAGAAATAAACATTAACTAGTACAATAACATGCCACTTACCTTTATTGAAGAGTTGTTGATGTGTGGAAGACAGGAGGAGGGGCGAGGATGGAGGAGTTGCTAGTGTTTGGAAGGGGAATCCCCTTCCATTAACACTGCAGGTACCAAGTTCTTTTCTGGGGTTGCTGGTCTTTTTCTTTTAATGCCACTAGGACCAGGTTGAGAGTCACTGGACACCTCTCTTAACAAAAAATCTGTCCATGGAGCTCTGTGTCTGGCGTTTCTTTAAAACTTCCCTGAAATGGGACACCACATTGTCATTGTACAGGTTGCCAGCACGGCCTGCAACAGCTTTGTTATTGTGATATTCATCCATAAAGCCTTGCACCCTGCTCCACATTCCACAAATCTCCTTAATCATTGAAGAAGGCAACTTCCTCCATCTCTGTTCCTCCTCCTCCTCTGAACCATTTTCCTGAACTGTGGTCTGCTGTTGCTGTTGAAGCTCTTGCAGATCTTCAGTGATTATCTCTTCATTGTCCTCCTCCACCAACTGTTCCACATCCTCGGTACAAACATCCAACCCCATGGACTTGCCCAGTGCCACAATTTCTTCCACAACAGCCTCAGGCTCAGGCTCAGGGCTCTGAGGCTCAGCCCCAAAACCTTCAAAATCCCTCTCTGGGATACAGTCTGGCCACAATTTTCTCCAGGCAGAGTTCAAAGTCCTGGTAGTCTCTCCCTCCTAAGCCTTACCTATAAGGTTTACACAATGCAGGATATGGAAATGATCGTTCCAAAAGTCTTTTAGGGTCATATTCATGTCTGTGGTCACTTCAAAGCACTTTTGAAACATTGCTTTGGTGTAGAGTTTTTTAAAGTTTGAAATGACCTGCTGGTCCATGGGCTGGAGGAGAGGAGTGGTATTAGGGGGCAAGAACTTCACTTTGATGAACTTAGTCCTGCACAATTTGCTCTGCCAAGTCTCGAGGATGACAAGGAGCATTGTCCATGGAACTATTCCAAGAAAATTTCCCTAGTGTAAGTAAGTAAGTTTATTCAGGTATACACAAATACATTTACATAGATTATCATACATAGCAGCATATGTGTAGAGAACCTAGGATAACCCAAAAAAGTCAGACAGAGTGACTTATTTCCATTGTTAGACTTCTACATCACACACAAATTAGCCTTGGCGACACTGCATCTCTTAAACACTGGGATTTTCAGAGTGATACACCAATAAAGGCTTCACTTTAAAATCCTCGCTAGCATTAGCGCACAACATAAGAGTTAGCCTGTCTTTCATAGGCTTGTCCTGGCAGTGCCTTTTCCTCCTGTGTAATGAAGGTTCTGTTTGGCATTTTCTTCCAAAACAGGCCTGTTTCATCACAATTGAACACTTGTTGGGGTTTGAATTCTTCAGCCTCTATGTACCCCACGAATTCCTGAACATATTTTTCAGCCGCACTTTTGTCAGAACTGGCTGCCTCACCATGCCTTATCACACTATGTATGCCACTACGCTTCTTAAATCTGTCAAACCAGCCTTTGCTGGCTTTAAATTCGTTCACTTCAGCACTCGTTGCAAGCATTTTCTTGACGAGATCATCATGCAACTGACTTGCTTTTTCAGATATTATCGCCTGCGTAACACTATCTCCTGCTAATTGTTTCTCGTTGATCCACACCAAGCACTTGAGATCTCTGTTTTGTGACCATACTTGCACCTTTCGCAACAACAGCGTCCTTGAGTTCCTTTCTCTTGGCCACAGTGGAAGTGATGGTTGAATGGGCTTTGCCATAGAGCCTGGCCAGCTCAGCCTCACGAACTCCACTTTCATATTTTGCAATGATCTCCTTCAATTCTACCGTATTTCTGACATTCTTTACCACAGGGCTGGCACTAGGAGCTTTCTTGGGTCCCATAGTGGCTTATTTAGCAGTTCCAAGCACTAAAAACACTGGAATGATGACAATATATCTGGTATGAATGCGTGGGTGGCAGTCACTCGCTGGTAAACAATAGCACACTGACACAGAATGGAGTACCCGGGCCCCCTCAGGCCACGCGTACGCGTCCGGGACAAATCATGAACTCCGAGCGGATTCGTGAACACTGAACCAAAATTTTCGCAAAAAAACTTCATGAACTCCGATTTTCACGAACTCCGACGCTCACGAACACCTGGGGTCCACTGTATTTAACTTATAAGTGCTTGGGTTATGGACACTCCCGAGCTTCAGAACCTTGCATTTATCTACATTGAACTGCATCTGCCACTTTTCTGACCAGGAATTGAGTTTGTCTAAATCCTCCTGAAGTTCCCTGACATCAACGTTTAAATAGATTATCCTACCTATCTTCGTGTCATCGGCAAATTTGCTCATATCACTAGTAATTCCCTCATCAAGGTCATTGATATATATTATAAACAACAACGGGCCTAAGACTGATCCCTGTGGAACGCCACTTGTTACAGATCCCCACTCGGATTTAACCCCATTTATGCGAACACACTGCTTCCTATTGGTAAGCCATGACTCGATCCATGACAGCACTTTTTCCCCAATGCCTCGAGCTGCCACTTTCTTTAACAGTCTCTGGTGAGGTACTCTTATCAAAAACCTTATTAAATCTAAATAAACAATATAAGTGAATTCCCTTTTATCTGTGATCTAACAACCTTCTTAAAAGCTTTGACTGAAGAAGGTATAAGATTAAGTCTTTATGGTAACAACCTCAGCTTTGCTGAAGAAGTTAATAATTGGCGGCCCTCGTGAATCCATGCTGAGTATCATTAATCAAATCATGGTTATCTAGATGGCTTCTTAAAATATCAGCTATAATTAACTCTAGTAATTTGCCTACAGTTGAGGTCAGGCTTATTTGGCGGTAATTTGACGGTAGTGACTTGTCCCCTGCTTTAAAAATAGGAATTATATTAGCCATCTTCCACATATCAGACACTACACCTGTTTGAAGAGATAAATTAAAAATGTTAGTTAATGGTTCACAGAGTTCCATTTTGCATTCCTTAAGAACCCTTGCTAAAAGCTCATTAGGACCCAGAGATTTATTTTGTTTCATAACCATTTCGCTAGTGACTGTGATATTACATAATTTATCTTCAGGGCCACTATAAAAATTAATTTCTGGGATATTATTAGTGTCTTCCTGTGAGAGGACCGAGAGAAAATAATTACAGTAGACCCCCACAATTCGGCCGGTCTGATTATCGGCTGGCTCGATTTTCGATCGCTTTTTTTGGCCCAATTTTTCCCCGATTATCGGCTATTCCCTGATTATCGGCCCGCGTACCAGACCTGTCCGCCTGCCCCATGCTTGTGCGCCTCACTGCGCAGGCGTTGTGAGCCAGTCTAGTGTTATTTACCTTTGCGTGAACATTACCCAGCGCGCTCATTCAAACATTTCACAATAAATTTATTGTGTTTATTGGTGGTTAAGTGATTGTCACTGTGAAATAAGTCACCATGGGTCCAAAGAAGCTTCCTAGTGGCACCCCTGTGGTAAAGAACGTGAGGAACACCATTGAACTGAAGGACATACTTTTTTTTTTTTTCAACAAGTCGGCCGTCTCCCACCGAGGCAGGGTGACCCAAAAAGAAAGAAAATCCCCAAAAAGAAAATACTTTCATCATCATTCAACACTTTCACCACACTCATACATAATCACTGTCTTTGCAGAGGAGCTCAGATACGACAGCTGAGAAAAGTCCCTCCCAGCTGTCACTATCTCAGACCCCTCCTTTAAAGTGCAGGCATTGTACTTCCCATTTCCAGGACTCAAGTCCAAATAAATCAATTAACTGGTTTCCCTGAATCCCTTCACAAATGTTACCCTGCTCACACTCCAACAGATCGTCATGTCCCAAAAACCATTCGTCTCCATTCACTCCTATCTAACACGCTCACACATGCTTGCTGGAAGTCCAAGCCCCTTGCCCACAAAACCTCCTTTACCCCTTCCCTCCAACCTTTTCTAGGACGACCCCTACCCCGCCTTCCTTCCCTACAGATTTATACGCTCTCCAAGTCATTCTACTTTGATCCATTCTCTCTAAATGACCAAACCACCTCAACAACCCTCTTCAGCCCTCTGACAAATACTTTTAGTAACTCCACACCTTCTCCTAATTTCCACATTCCGAATTTTCTGCATAATATTTACACCACATTGCCCTTAGACAGGACATCTCCACTGCCTCCAGCCTCCTCCTCGCTGCAGCATTTGCAACCCATGCTTCACACCCATATAAGAGTGTTGGTACCACTATACTTTGTACATTCCCTTCTTTGCCTCCATGGATAACGTTTTTGTCTCCACAGATACCTCAATGCACCACTCACCTTTTTCCTTCATCAATTCTATGGTTAACCTCATCCTTCATAAACCCATCCGCTGACACGTCAACTCCCAAATATCTGAAAACATTTACTTCTTCCATAATCCCTCTCTCCAATGTGATATCCAATTTTTCTTTATTTAAATCGTTTGATACCCTCATCACCTTACTCTTATCTATGTTCACTTTTAACTTTCTACCTTTACACACTCTCCCAAACTCGTCCACTAACCTTTGCAACTTTTCTTTAGAATCTCCCATAAGCACAGTATCATCAGCAAAAGTAACTGTGTCAACTCCCATTTGCATTTAATTCTCCATAATTTAATCCCACCCTCTCCCCAACACCCTAGCATTTACTTCTTTTACAACCCCATCTATAAATATATTAAACAACCATGGTGACATTACACATCCCTGTCTAAGACCTACTTTACCGGAAGTAATCTCCCTCTCTCCTAAAACACCTAACCTGAGCCTCACTATCCTCATAAAACTCTTTACAGCCTTCAGTAACTTACTACCTATTCCATACACTTGCAACATTTGCCACATTGCTCCCCTATCCACTCTATCATATGCCTTTTCTAAATCCATAAATGCAATAAAAACTTCTCTTCCTTTATCTAAATACTGTTAACATATATGCTTCACTGTAAACACTTGATCTACACATCCCCTACCCACTCTAAAGCCTCCTTGCTCATCTGCAATCCTACTCTCTGTCTTACCTCTAATTCTTTCAATAATAACCCTGCCATACACTTTACCTGGCATACTCAGTAAACTTCTTTCTTCTTTCTTTCAACACGTCGGCCGTTTCCCACCGAGGCAGGGTGGCCCAAAAGGAAAAACGAAAGTACTCAGTAAACTTATTCCCCTATAATTTTTACACTCTCTTTTATCCCCCTTCCCTTTATATAAAGGAACTATACATGCTCTCTGCCAATCCCTGGGTACCTTCCCCTCTTTCATACATTTATTAAACAAAAATACCAACCACTCCAGCACTATATCCCCCTGCTTTTAACATTTCTGTCATGATTCCGTCAATTCAGCTGCTTTACCCCTTTCATTCTACGTAATGCCTCACGCACCTCCCCACACTCGCATCCTGCTCTTCTTCACTCCTAAACGATGTTGTACCTCCTGGCCAGTACATGAAATTACCGCCTCCCTTTTTCATCGACATTTAAAAGTTCCTCAAAATATTCCGCCATCTACCCAATACCTCCAGCTCCCCATCTACTAACTCCCCTACTCTGTTTTTAACTGACAAATCCATTCGTTCCTAGGCTTTCTTACCTTGTTTATCTCACTCCAAAATTTCTTCTTGTTTTCAGCAAAATTTCTTGACAGAGCCTCTCCCATTCTTTCATCCGCTCTTCTTTTGCACTCTCTCACCACTCTCTTCACCTTTCTTTTACTCTCCATATACTCTGCTCTTCTATTAACACTTCTGTTTTGTAAAAACCTCTCATAAGCTACCTTTTTCTCTTTTATCACACCCTTTACTTCTTCATTCCACCACTCACTCTTCTTTCCTCCTGTACCCACCCTCCTATAGCCACAAACTTCTGCCCCACATTCTAATACTGCATTTTTAAAACTATCCCAACTCTCTTCAACCCCCCCACTACTCCTACTTGTACTAGCCCACCTTTCTGCCAATAGTTGCTTATATCTCACCCTAACTTCCTCCTCCTTAGTTTATACACTTTTACCTCTCTCTTACTTGCTGTTGCCATTTTCTTTTTGTCCCATCTACCTTTTACTCTAACTGTAGCTACAACCAAATAATGATCTGATATATCCGTTGCCCTTCTATAAACATGTACATCCTGAAGCCTACTCATCAACCTTTTATCCACCAATACATAATCCAACAAACTACTTTCCTTACATGCTATATCATACCTTGTATATTTATTTATCCTCTTTTTCATAAAATATGTATTACTTATTACCAAACCTCTTTCTACACATAGCTCAATTAATGGTTCCCCATTTACATTTACCCTGGCACCCCAAATTTACCTACTACTCCATCCACAACATTTTTACCCACTTTAGCATTAAGATCCCCAACCACAATTACTCTCTCACTTGGCTCAAAACTCCCCACACACTCACTCAACATTTCCCAAAATCTCTCTCTCTCCTCTACACTTCTCTCTTCTCCAGGTGCATAAACACTTACTATAACCAACTTTTCACCTCCAACCTTTATTTTACTCCACATAATCCTTGAATTTATACATTTATATTCCTTCTTTACCTGCCATAACTGATTATTCAACATTATTGCCACTCCTTCTTTAGCTCTAACTCTATTTGAAACCCCTGATCTAATCCCATTTATTTCTCCCCACTGAAACTCTCCTACCCCCTTCAGCTTTGTCTCACTTAAAGCCAGGACATCCAGCTTCTTTTCATTCATAACATCTACAATCATCTCTTTCTTATCATTCGCACAACATCCACGCACATTCAAACATCCCACTTTGACGGTTTTCTTCTTCTTCTTTTTAGTAAGCTATACAGGAAAAGGGGTTACTAGCCCATTGTTCCCGGCATTTTAGTTGACTTTTACAACACGCATGGCTTACGGAGGAAAGATTCTTATTCCACTTCCCCATGGATATGAAAGGGAAAAGCAATAAGAACATATGCCTTTTCTAAATCCATAAATGCAATGAAAACTTCTCTACATTTATCTAAATACTGTTCACATATATGCTTCACTGTAAACACTTGATCTACACATCCCCTACCCACTCTAAAGCCTCCTTGCTCATCTGCAATCCTACTCTCTGTCTTACCTCTAATTCTTTCAATAATAACCCTGCCATACACTTTACCTGGTATACTCAGTAATCTTATTCCCCTATAATTCTTACAATCTCTTTTATCCCCCTTCCCTTTATATAAAGGAACTATACATGCTCTCTGCCAATCCCTAGGTACCTTCCCCTCTTTCATACATTTATTAAACAAAATTACCAACCATTCCAACACTATATCCCCCCTGCTTTTAACATTTTTGTCACGATCCCGTCAGTTCCAGCTGCTTTACCCCCTTTCATTCTACGTAATGCCTCACGCACCTCCCCCACACTCACATCCTGCTCTTCACTCCTAAACGATGTTGTACCTCCTGGCCAGTACATGAAATTACTGCCTCCTTTTTCATCGACATTTAAAAGTTCCTCGAAATATTCCGCCATCTACCCAATACCTCCAGCTCCCCATCTACTAACTCCCTACTCTGTTTTTAACTGACAAATCCATTCGTTTCCTAGGCTTTCTTACCTTGTTTATCTCACTCCAAATTTTGTTCTTGTTTTCAGCAAAATTTCTTGACAGAGCCTCTCCCATTCTTTCATCTGCTCTTCTTTTGCACTCTCTCACCACTCTCTTCACCTTTCTTTTACTCTCCATATACTCTGCTCTTCTATTAACACTTCTGTTTTGTAAAAACCTCTCATAAGCTACCTTTTTCTCTTTTCTCTCCATATACTCTGCTTTTCTATTAACACTTCTGTTTTGTAAAAACCTCTCATAAGCTACCTTTTTCTCTTTATCACACCCTTTACTTCTTCATTCCACCACTCCTCTTTCCTCCTGCACCCACCCTTCTATAGCTACAAACCTCTGCCCCTCATTCTAATACTGCATTTTTAAAACTATCCCAACTCTCTTCAACCCCCCCACTACTCATACTTGCAGTAGCCCACCTTTCTGCCAATAGTTGCTTATATCTCACCCTAACTTTCTCCTCCCTTAGTTTATACACTTTTACCTCTCTTACTTGCTGTTGCCATTTTCTTTTTGTCCCATCTACCTTTTACTCTAACTGTTGCTACAACTAAATAATGATTCGATATGATCCTTTTTACATTTAGTAATATATACAGGAGAAGCGGTTACTAGCCCCTTGCTTGCTCAATGCTCAAGCCCCTAGCACTCAGAGCCTCCTCTTTTCCCCCAATCTCTCTTTCTTGTCCTTGTCGGTTAACTCCTCTCCTTCCTTCCACTTAAGTCATTCTGTCCTGTTCCATCTAAAAATGCCCAAATCACCTCAACAGTCCCTCCTTGTCTCTGAATTATATTTAAGGTAACACCCCCCACATACACACACCCTCAAAATTCTTATTGATTGATATCTCTTGATGTACTCTAGTCAATTTCAATATATATTTTTTTAACATTCTGGCTGTCTCCCACCAAAGTGGGGTGACCTAAAAAAAAAATTTCACCATCATTCACATTATCACTGTGTTGCCAGAGACATGCAGGTATGACAGTTTAGATATTCCTACAAACAAATATCCTAAACCCCTCAATATTGTACAGACAAAATAACAAGATATAATTTTATATTACCAAAACTATTATCCAGAGGGCTGAGGAGGGGTTGTTGAGGTAATTCAGACATGTAGAGAGAATGGAACGAAACAGAATGACTTTGAGAGTGTATAAATCTGTAGTGGAGGGAAGGCCGGGTAGGGGTCGGCCTAGGAAAGGTTGGAGGGAGGGGGTTAAAGAGGTTTTGTGTGCGAGGGGCTTGGATTTCCAGCAAGCATGCGTGAGCGTATTTGATAGGAGTGAATGGAGACAAATGGTTTTTAATTCTTGACGTGCTGTTGGAGTGTGAGCAAAGTAACATTTATGAAGGGATTCAGGGAAACCGGCAGGCCAGACTTGAGTCCTGGAGATGGGAAGTACAGTGTCTGCACTCTGAAGGAGGGGTGTTAATGTTGCAGTTTTATAACTGTAGTGTAAAGCACCCCTCTGGCAAGACAGTGATGGAGTGAATGATGATGAAAGTTTTTCTTTTTCGGGCCACGCTGCCTTGGTGGGAATCTGCCGATGTGTTAAAAAAAAAAAATTATATTCTTTCTATTTTTCAGGGCCTCCATTCCAGAGCCTCCAGTTAGTACAGAATTTGTGGAGCGTTCTAAAACTTCAAACTTAAAAGAGCCATCTGTTTTGTCGGGTATGTATTCCTGTGATATGTTCTGCATTCTTCTCCTCAGGGCTGTGGTCTGCCTCTAGGGTCACTTAATACTCGGCAAGAAAGAGAGTGAGAAAGCTTCTTGAACTTTTTTAACAAAATCTCTTGCTTTTATCTCTGAAATGACAGTTAATGTTCAAGAAGGTTTTATCCCTTACTTAATCACTTTCAGTCTGATCTTGCTGAAAAACATTTTCAACAGTTTTAAGACTTAAAGATTTTGAATTTTTAACAGTTTGTCTGCAGCAAAAAGTGCCACGTAGAAACTAGTAACGTTTGGTTACTTGGAATGTCAAAATAACTAGGCATGGCACTAACAAACCCACATGAAGAAAATAAAATATCTGAGTACTGTATATTTCAGCCTAAATTTGAGGGCTTCTTGAGCAGTGTTAGTCCAAAATACGTATACAATACTCATTTAATTTTTTTTTTACTTAGGTTAATACACAAATTGTGTCTTTTTATTCTTTACTTGGGTTAAGTTAAGCCACTGACAAGTGTTTTGTGTTTTTAACACTTGGTTTTGGATATCTAGTAATATTTCTCAGGTAATTTGCTGCAGGTAGACATTTCATGGGGCTAGTGTCCCTCATATGCTGCAGTTATCTATGGTCTTTTTGACTTGTTGCAGATGTGTTGCAGTGGCTCTCTGCTGTTGATATTTCACCGTGGGCTGCCGTGCAGGTGTAGGTACGAATCGCCAACAGAGAACTACATTTATTCTTCCAGTGGCTTGTGCAGCATAATTAGCTGCTCACTGCTATAGTTATCATTAGGGGTTAAGATCTTTGATCTTTTATGGGGGTACTTAGGACTGGTGAGAATCCAGCTTGATTCCATGCCTTTTCAGTGGCATAACCCAGTAATAGTGACATCAAGCATCAGGGCAACCATGATAGTGATTGATGTAATGTGGGGTAATGTGCTGCTGAACCTAGACCCCCACCTCCCATTCCTACCCATTTCTTCCTTTTATTATGTCAGTGTTCAGGTCCTTGGGGTCGCCACCGTGTGTTCCTCACTGGCCGGGTAAGTTCAGGTAAGTTCTTCCATAGTCTGATAGAATGAATGCCAGTTTTTCATTATATTGGGAAATAGGAGTTTATCTTTCAAAATGACCATGTATTATCAGCATTATCTTATAGTTAGCCTGATATTTAGATAAGGATGTTGCAGTTAGGTACTTTTCATGTTTAGTCTTTAAACAGTTATCAATATTGTACTAATTGGTCTCTTGAGCATACCATATACTGTATGTGGAGATTGTCTTACTAAAAAAGTAAATATATTTTATATAATCCTTTTCTGCTTCAGTTGTGTGAATGTGTGCCACATGTATGAGTAATAGGTATAGACCAGTGGTGAAAGAAAAAATGCTTCTTTAGACTAATGTTACCTTATAATGAATGAGAAAAACAGACTTATGGATCTATCTGTTCACAGGGACAAGCGAGGATGGACGCAGAAGTGAAAGTTTGGACAGCAGGAGGAGCAAGTCCCGGCCACTAGAAGTGCCTCACCGGGAAAAGTAAGATTTTTTGACCATTGCAGTATGATTTGTCAATAACATACCACATAAGACATGTAATTACATTTGAGCTTGTGTTGAGTGAACTGAAGCTCTTGGACAGTTCATTTTAGTTCAATTAAATTATTGCTATGGTATTTACATTTGATCTATATAGAGTAGATTTCTGCTGTCATTAGATATCCCCGGTGGGGAACCCATAAGAAATTACCCGATTTGTTTCTTCCAACTTTTAGATTTTATTTTGGTCCTAATTCAAATTTCTCGTCCAATCGACTAGTGGGAAATTACAAATGTAATTAAAGTGACTTACTTTTAAACTTTTGTGAGTTAAGCAATTTAAAGTTTTTATTTTATCCTATTTAGAACACGAAGCCGTAAGAAGCAACGACATGGACGTTCGGAAAGTCGGTCTCCAAGTAGCCGACGAGATAAAAAGAAACGCAAGAGGTCAAGGTCAAGGTCTCGTAGACACAAGAAACGTCGCTCACGATCAAAGTCCCCCAAAACTCACAGGTGCATGTAATATTCAGCTTTAAACATTGAAGGCTTTGCTGTATTTTATATAAAATTTGGAAGTGCGAAAAAATATTAACTAATTTAGTTGACTACAGTAGATCGTCATTTAGCACGGTAGTTACGTTCCTGAAAACGTCGTGTTAGATAATTTCGTGTTATATAATTAAAAAAACTTATGGGAAAAAATAGGGTTACGTTCCTGGGAGTCCCCAAAAACCCAAATAAGTTTTTTTTAGACCAACAGATCTTGCAAAAATTGAAGGTGAATATGTAATTGTAGTTCATTGTCGTGATATATTACTACAAATGCAATAGAAATAGTAATTCTTACCTTAAATTGTGGGTAATGATGTTTGTGGATGGTTGTGAAGAGAGTGATATGGATGGTGTGGCCCTACTGGGATGAGGTGGATAGTTGTTGGTTGTCGGCAGAAGTGGATGGTAGAAGTTCTGGTACTAAAGTCGATGGTTGTATTGGAGTGTGCATAAATGCTGTAATAGATCTCTGGGCTCTTTTTACTCTGCAGTACATTATACAGCTGACGGTAAGGCATCATCAGCTGGTCTAGACCCAGTTTCAAAGCACAGCTTCTAGATTTGTTGAGGGCTTATGCTGCCACCCACCACTACCACTATATGTACGGCTTATGGTCAGTGGCCCTTATAAACCAATAGTAATAGTATAATTATACTATTACTATCAATATATAATATCTACCTATCATATTTATTCCAGGATAATATTACGTATAACATAAATAAAGTAGAAGCATGATAAAGATGCATAAATTAATAAAAACTGACATATAGGTATTGAAGGGTGGGCGGGGCTGAGAGCGAGAAGTGGAGCAGTGTCTCAGTTGCTCATGGACCATCATGGCGTGAGGATATGTTAGCTCACGGCACTATAAAGTATTGAAAATAATACTATTACTATCAATAAAGGTTATCTACCTATCATATTTTTTCCAGAATAAAATTAGGTATAACATAAATATCGTAGAAGCATGATAAAGATGCACAAATTAATAAAAACTGATATTATATTCGTAGAGTATTGAATGGTTGGCGGTGCTATGAGGGAGACGGGCTAGCAGTCTCTCTCAGCTCAGTTACTCACGGACCACCATGGCGTGTGGAGGTGTGAGCTCACCACACTAATAATACTTATTATTACTATCAATAAGTTATCTACCTATCATATTTATTCCAGAATAATATTAGGTATAACATAAATAACGTAGCAGCATGATAAAGACGCCCTAATTAATAAAAATATGACAGAGATAATGAAGGTTGGAGCGTCAGCCCATAAACAAAGCCATTGTTTATGGGCAAGTGACCATCACCTCACACACCAGCCAGGGTACTTCCCCACACAAACCAGCCAGGATACTTCCCCACACAAACCAGCCAGGATACTTCCCCACACAAACCAGCCAGGATACTTCCCCACACAAACCTTACAGGATACTTCCCCACACAAACCTTACAGGATACTTCCCCACACAAACCTTACAGGATACTTCCCCACACAAACCAGCCAGGATACTTCCCCACACAAACCAGCCAGGGTACTTCCCCACACAAACCAGCCAGGGTACTTCCCCACACAAACCAGCCAGGATACTTCCCCACACAAACCAGCCAGGGTACTTCCCCACACAAACCAGCCAGGATACTTCCCCACACAAACCAGCCAGGATACTTCCCCACACAAACCGGCCAGGGTACTTCCCCACACAAACCGGCCAGGGTACTTCCCCACACAAACCGGCCAGGGTACTTCCCACACAAACCGGCCAGGGTACTTCCCACACAAACCGGCCAGGGTACTTCCCCACACAAACCGGCCAGGGTACTTCCCCACACAAACCGGCCAGGGTACTTCCCACACAAACCGGCCAGGGTACTTCCCCACACAAACCGGCCAGGGTACTTCCCCACACAAACCGGCCAGGGTACTTCCCCACACAAACCGGCCAGGGTACTTCCCCACACAAACCGGCCAGGGTACTTCCCCACACAAACCGGCCAGGTACTTCCCCCACACAAACCGGCCAGGATACTTCCACACAAACCGCCAGGATACTTCCCCACACAAACCAGGCCAGGGTACTTCCCCACACAAACCAGCCAGGATTCTTCCCACACAAACCAGCCAGGATACTTCCCCACACAAACCAGCCAGGATACTTCCCCACACAAACCAGCCAGGATACTTCCCCACACAAACCAGCCAGGATACTTCCCCACACAAACCGGCCAGAATACTTCCCCACACAAACCGGCCAGGATACTTCCCCACACAAACCGGCCAGGATACTTCCCCACACAAACCGGCCAGGATACTTCCCCACACAAACCGGCCAGGATACTTCCCCACACAAACCGGCCAGGATACTTCCCCACACAAACCGGCCAGGATACTTCCCCACACAAACCAGCCAGGATACTTCCCCACACAAACCGGCCAGGGTACTTCCCCACACAAACCGGCCAGGGTACTTCCCCACACAAACCCTGGCCAGGGTACTTCCCCACACAAACTGGCCAGGGTACTTCCCCACACAAACTGGCCAGGGTACTTCCCCACACAAACCGGCCAGGGTACTTCCCCACACACAAGATTTTATTTGAGTGGGACTTGCGCATGAGTGAATAGAATTATCAAAGCTTATTGCTTGGGGAGCATTGAAAATTTGGTTGGGCAAATATTCTGTTAGTGGGATGGTTTGTGAAGGACCTGCGAGCTCAATTTTTTTTTTCTTCTCCCGCAAACCGTGTAATATTATTTTTACGGCGTGTTAGATAATAATGTGCCACAATTCTTCAATCGTGCAATACCCGTAACGTGCAACATAATCTCGTGCTAAATGACGATCTACTGTAATTTCAAAATCTATATTACATATACAGTGAACCCTCGGTTTTCGTTGAAAATTCTTTCCAGAATGCTGTTTGAGTGCCGTTACCGAACTAATTTGTTCCCATAAGGACAAATGTAAATTAGATTAGTCATTTCAGACCCCCAAAAATACACTTACATAATTGTTCGGGTTTGGAGGTGAACAAAAACCGAGGGTTCACTGTATGGTTCTATAGTCTTCCTTGAAGTTATATAAGTAGTTAAAAAATAATGCTTAAATGCGATATTAGTTATAATAAAATTTAATCTCAAATAGCCGATCATCTCATAAAAAGAAGCGCCGCAAGCACAGTACTCGACATGACAGAGAAAGAGTGGAGAAAAGAAGTAAGAAGTCTCGGAGACGTAGTGTTTCATCTTCCTCATCAGATTCATCTGGTCCTTCTTCCTCAAGTTCCAGTTCTACTTCACCCTCAGATAATGAAGTTCAAGTAATGTAAGTGCTTGTATTTTTCAAGGAATGTAAATGCCTTTATTTTTATCTTTTGTTTAACCTCTTCTGAAAATTTAAAAAAAAAAATATGAAAAAATTATCCCCTTTTTTTCCACACAAAAATTTTTTTTTAATTCGGGATGGATAAATATAAACTCGTCTGAAACCTTTCACAATTTATGTTAAAATAGGAGTTCCTTCTTTTTCTCATATTTGACTATTGCACAAAATTGTTTTTATACTGCATCAATTTTCTCCTTGTTAGTAAAATATAATAGTTCAAAGGGTCATTTGAATTTTGTCAGTGCACATCTGGTAAGGCAGTGATAGCATGGATGATGGTAAATGCTAACGTTTTGTATTACCCTAATGTTGGTGGGGGATGGCCATTGTGGGGAGGGAGGGATGGATGATTAATAAATTAAGAAAGCATTAGAATCAAATGGACTTGGCTGTTAAGAGTTAAAGAGGTAAGACATTGGGTGGGGAGGTGCAAGTACTGGAAAGATGGAGAAAGTTGTTTTGAGTTGTTAAATGCTGATGATAAGAGAAGGGCTATGATTTAATGAAATGAGAAGGGATGAATAAGATTTGGTAGGAGTAGGGAAGAGCCAGAGGCAAGTGTGTGTTTGTTGGGGGGTGGAGATGGGAGTCCATGAGGCAGTGGGTAGGACAAAAGCAGTTAAAGCAACTAGGATAGATGGGATCAAGACAAGTTGCAGAAAGCTGGTGAGAATAGTTTTAAAGGTGGTGGTTTATTTTTCATGAGTGAAGCCTAGGTTGAGGCATGTAGAAGAGAAAGGTACTTTTGCATTAAAAGTTGGATGTGGTAACGGCACTCGAACAGCCTTCCGGAATGAATTATGGCTGAAACTCGGGGGTACCACTGTATGTACAGTGGACCCTTGCTATTCGAACACTTCAAAACTCGCTCTTTTATGTAATTACAGTGGACCCCCGGTGTTCGTCCTGCTCAAAACACGCCCTTTTATGTAAGTTTATTTTTTTAAATGCTTTTATAAGTGTAGTTTTGGGGGTCTAAAAGGACTAGTCTACTTCATATTATTTCTTAAGGGAATAAATTCGGTTGGTAATGGCACTTGAACAGCATTCTGTTACGAAAAATGGACGAACACCGGGGGTCCACTGTATATTATTGTAAGTGCTTTTATAAGTGTATTTTTGGGGGTCTGAAATGGACTAATCTAATTTACATCATTCCTTATGGGAATAAATTCGTTTGGTAACAGCACTTGAACAGCATTCTGGAATAAGGGTGAGTTTTGGAGTGTTCGAATAGCGAGGGTCCACTGTACTTGTATATATATTGATGAGGGTGTAAGTGAATGCTAATGTTTGGAAGAGTTGTGAACTTAAAGAAAATATATTTGTTATGAAGGTTTAACCATTGCTCTTTGTTAATGACAGTACTTTTGAGGATTTTGAAAACGTGGAAAGGTTGGTGTGGAGTATGGGGAAGGGTGTGTAAAAGAAAGTAAAAGTGAACTTCTGACCTAATTGAATGTATAATGCAGTTTTAATCATTTACAAAATAATGGTTCTTAAAAAAATAGTTTTATGAATTTACTAGGAAGAAAATGGTAAAATCATTGGTATTGCCACCTGTAATTGCCCACCTTGCTGTTTAACCCTTTCAGGGTTTTTGACGTACTAGTACAGCTTACGCGCCAGGGCATTTGACGTACTAGTGCGCATAAATTCTAGCGCCCTCAAATCAAGCAGAAACAGGCTGGTAGGCCTAGCTGTGAGAGAATGGGTCTGTGCGGTCAGTGTGTGCAGTATAAAAAAATCCTGCAGTACACAGTGCATAATGAAGAAAAAAAAAACTGACCGTGTTTTTGGTTTAAAACAGTGACTTTGCAGTCTATTTACGTATGGTATTTTTGGTTATATTCTCGCTTTCTTGGTCTCATTTGATAGAATGTAAGATATATTAGAGAAATAGAGATAATTTTGATTGGTTTCTCGATGACAAGTACCTAGAAATTGAGCGCAAAGTAGCGAAAATGTTCGATTTTTGCCGATGTTCAAGAGTAAACAAATCACGCCACGCGTCCAATACACATCAACTGACGAGTCTAATGTTCTTGCACAAGTGCGCTGATATTATTTATACTGTTTTTACAATGATGCAGTAGTATACATAACAGAATATCTTCAATTTTTTGTGAGAATAAAAATTCAAAATGGAAAGCAAACAGGTACAAATGTTGAGGACTTGACAGCGGAGATAAAAGACGTGAAAAGGGTATCTAATCTAGACGCAAAGGCGCTCAACGATTCACCAGACATTATTCTTGCATTCACCAATTCTCGAAGAACTGTAAAAGGATCAGCTGGTGATTCTGGTACTAGAAAAGATCGAATCAATTCCTCATTTGCTACAGTACTTGGGGATATGGGAGACATAATTGCAAAGAATTTCCACAAAACTAATACAGGGAAAAATAAGAATAATAAAATATGCACAGAACACAAATACAGTGGACCCCCGCCTAACGAGCACCCCGGAAATCATACAATTATGTAAGTATAATATTGTAAGTGCTTGTGGAAGTTTATTTTTTGGGGTCTGAAATAGACTAACCTACGTGACATTATTTTTTAAGGAAGTAAATTTGTTCGGTAATGGCACTTGAGCAGGCTTCTGGAATGAATTTTGCTCGTTAGGCGGGGGTCCACTGTAGTTAAAAGTGAAAATAAAAAGTCATGGAACTAGGTGCAAAAAGAATTAAAATGTTTAAGGTGCACTGCATGAGAAGTGACAACTCACTGAATTGCATTGTATAAAATAAGGAAATACTTGAAATTGCAATGCAAAAGTGAGCTGTCTTTACTTTGGAATTCAATTAAGAAATATATGAATAAAATTGTAAATCAATGCAAGGAAAAATACAATCAGTAAATTGTATGCAACTGGAAATAATACTGAAAAAATTAATTTTCTAAAAGAAAATGACACTAAGAAATTAATATGCAATACTGGCACAAGTAAATGAAATGTAATACTGAAAGATTGCACTGAATTACAATTATAGCAAACCCCTGTGGTTTAGTGCTTCTATTTGATTATAATAATAATAATACAATTATAGCACTTGTTAGAAATAAACAATGATTAAAATACTGTATTCAAAAATTATAAGAGCAAATCAATCACTTATAGAGAATAAGTTTTAAAAGGCAATCAAGTTGCAGAAACAACTAATGCAGCAATAAAAATTAAATGAGCATTGGGAACAAGTAGATTGAACACTTTAACTCTTAGTTCAATTAAAGTAAATAATTGACAGCAAGGAGAATAATGAAAAATACTTTACTTTAAATATGAATATTAAGAGTGAATTTGTTCAAGGAATTATTGATAAAATGAATAAAAATGATACAATATACAAAATAAAGAAGGAACACTTACAGGCTGCAGAACATAGAACATCAATAGATCAATCAATGGATAATCACAGACAAAATAAATATGTTGGCAGGTGTTGCAACATAAAATATATCTTGACACAGAAGATATGGCTATGGTCTGTGGAGAGGTAAAACAGGTGAGACACTGGAAATTGCAACACTATTTGGCATACAGCAAATATGCAATTAAGAACACTGGGGGCATAAACATTGAAAGAACTAATGCACAGAATTAGCAAGAAAACACAAGGGAAATTCAAGGAGAAAAAAAATTAAAGACAAGAAAATAATAAGACACAACACTGAAATAATTACACAACACTGAAATAATGTGTAACACATCACAGAATTAATAATTAATGAATTAAGTACTGCACTGAGTAACTGGAAAAGCTATTATATTGCACATAAGTCACAGAATAAAATGGGCATACAAAAAGTACTTACTGCAGGTGTAGAAAATTACACAAAGAACATGAAATAAAACACTCAATGAGGGAGACACTGAGAGAAAAAAAATATTATTGGAATAAAATATAGACAAAACACTGCAACGCAAATGTCACTAAGAAAATTCACTGCAGAAATGTCTCACACACGCAAATGTCTATAACAGAATTGTCTCTAATGGTGAATGAACGGTGAGTGTAGAGGGGAGAATGTTGTTTCTGGATGCCTGCAGGTGGCTGCTGAAAGCGCACACAAGATGAACTCACATAGGCTCGGCCTTCTCGTCGGCGCTCTCTGGGATGAAGAAAAACACTGAATCTTCACCTGCTATGTGAGCCGAAACTACCATGCTGGTACCCGAGATAAGGGTAAAAATAACTACAAAAGTGGGAACTTTTTAGTAGCAAGCGAGTGAGGTGGTGGTGGAGAGCGTGTGCTGCGGGGATGACATCATGGCGCGCTGCCAGTACCCACTGAACACTCACTAACCCATGGGCTTTGCTACAATAAGACACAGGAATGATGAATATCACTCTGACAATCGTCCAACTGGTAGCACAGAGCGATTGGAAACAATACTTCAAGGAACTGACTGTGCTGAAGAAGCAACTGGCTTACTTGAACAGCTGGCTTGCTGAAGGAGCTGGCTTAAGCCCTCGAGACTGGTGGACTTGAATGCTTGGACGTTGCACAGCAGTGAGGAGCAGGATGGATTACAAGAGACAGGCTGGATGATAACTCAGGCTCTCTCCCATAGACTGTCTTACTGGCTTGCTTAATTGCTAAACCCAGATCAACTCTTCGGAGGTTTATTGCAATTATAAGCCAGAAGGCTGGAGAACTGGTTCACAAGAGGCTTGGATGGATGACGTCACCGGTTGATGGTAGGTGAGGGCAGCGGCTGAGATGGGTGGAGGTTGGCACTCACTCACACACGCCCTCTCTTCCTCTTAATTCTTCTTAATTACCCGAAATCCACGCCCACAACGCTGCCACCATTTGTGTCGTGGGTGTCTTTCGTAGATTGGGTAATGAACAGACGAGATTGGTTGGTTACTTTGATATATTGAAGGTAATATATGGGAGAATTCTCAGAGCCCTTACACGCCTGACGCCTCTCCTACACTGCGTCTACCTGGTCACCGAGGCTGCCCGAGCAGGGGCTCATGGCATTCAAAAGGGGTGACCTTTGACATGGGCTAACGGTTGATCACATGAATGTATGACTCAGGCGTGATCACTGAAAGCAGTAAAGGTTATAAGCTACTATATACTATCACTGAACTTATGTACTATCACTGAACACTGATAGTGACAATATTGCCAATTTCTGACCACTTTATTGGGTAGTTGAAATCGGTAAATTGGTGGTTTCTTGTACTCAATCGATAGAACAAATAGAATTCTAGAATAATACCTATGATTTTAGTAGAATGAGACATTGGAATTGGCCGAAAATAGTGCTCAAAGTGGACGAAATCGCCGATGCGTAAATATAATCGATACCGCTAACTTTGCGAGAGCATAATTCCGTAAGTTTTTTACCAAATTTCATACGTTTGGTGGCATTATGATCGGAAAAAGATGCTCTATCATTTCATAAGAAAATTTTTTTTTCCGAAAATGTTTCGACCCTGAAAAGGAGTTAAGAATCGGGGTCTCAACCCTGAAAGGGTTAATCACCTGCCCTCCTCAGGTGATTAAACAGCTTGTACTCTAGTTTTTAAACAAATTTCTTAACATCAATATTTTACATTAAAATAACATCTCAATTTTGTGTTTTCCTATTTAAGAGAATCTCCAGCACATAGCAAAAGAAATTCCCGAGCTTCGAGTGTGGTCAGCGTCATTGCTTCCGATCCCTCGTATGTTAGGTAAGAATCAACTACTGAAAGTTAATGTTTTGCTTTTGTGGCCATACATAGAAATACTTGTCATGAAATGAAGGCAGATAATTTCAGTTTAAGAAATAAAAAAGTAGCTAATTGTTTTGGTTATTTGCCAGTTAGTTGTACCATTTATATTTGGCAATAATTACTGATACATTGCTCTCCAGAACAAGCAAATGGCGGCTATTTCACATAAAATTTGATTGTGGTTGCATAGCAAATAAAGATAACTAGAATTCATAATTGCAATGTTAGTATATTTAACAACCATCACTACATTTTCTCTCCAGCTCATCTGTTAGAGTTGCTGAAGAATGCATTTCTCTTCCATCCACACCCCCATTACCGCCAGTACCTCCAAGCCCTGTTGCTTCTTGTCTTGGTTCTGTTCCTGAGGAGAAATCGGGAAATGGTGATAGTTTGCTTGAAACGACAGGAAGTGGGGAAGAAGAAGTAAAAGAAGATAAAAAGGAAGAAAAGTCACTATTTAATCCCCAGAGTAGTGCAGCCATGGCTAAAATTGCTCTGGTAAGTACAAAAAAAATAATTCTAATAAGTTTGAGTAGCCGCTGAACTTGAGGTAGGACTCAGGGTCCTTAACCCTTTCGGGGTCGGTGCCGTATTAGTATGTTTTACGTGCAGGGGTTGGTGCTGTACTAGTACGCGTAAATTCTAGCGGCCTCAAATTAAGCGGGAAACGGCTGGTAGGCCTACATATGAAAGAATAGGTCAGTATGTGCAGTATAAAAAAAATTCCTGCATCACACACTGCATAATGAGAAAAAAAACTGACCGCTTTTTTTTGTTTAAGAAGAAGACTACCATTTCATAAGAAAAAATATCAATTTTTTTTTTTTTTTTAAATTCTTGGACCCTGTTGACAAGTCTCAGATCAGGGCTCTGAACCCTCGAAGGGTTAATTAGATTGTTCACAGTACATGCAAGTTACATTTCATCATCATTTAGATATTTCTAGCAAAATTATTGAATTGTTATATGCAAAAGTCTGGAAATAATCTGATGCTTAACAGGATGACTAAATTCCATTCATCAAATGGAGATTGTTGCTTGGTGAATCATTGGTTCAAACAAAGGGGCAGACTGTATGCCAGGCAGTGGCCTACGTATTAAGTAATAAAATATCTGGGAATAAATATTAGTAAGGAAACCTTTCGTTGAAATAACATGGTCCAAATACACCTCAGAGTATTTTATAAGAATGTCTCTTAACCTTTATCCCTTTCAGGGTCCATGCCGTAGTTCTACGGCTTTGAGTTCTGTGTCCAAACCGTAGTACTACGCCTTAATTCTAGCGGCCTCAAATTTAGCACGAGAAGGCTGATAGGCCTACATCTAAGAGAATGGGTCTGTGTGGTCAGTGTGTGCACTATACAAAAAATCTGGGAGCCCACATGGCATTGTGGGAACGCCGGCAAAGTAGCTTTGTTCACCATGCCTGGCGGCAAGGAAGCTCTCTCTCCTCTTCTCAAATTATAGTTCTAAGACTGATGGAAGTGGATCTGAAGAGGAATTCTATGGTTTTGAACCATATGGTACAATGGTACCATATCATACAATGGTATATGGTGCAATGGTACCATACAATACAATGTACCATATGGTACACTATGTGGTACATTATACCATATGGTACAGGGACCCTATTGGAAATAAGTCTGGCTTTTTTGGGTTATCCTAGGTTCTCCAAACATATGCTGCTATGTATGATAAATATATGTAACTGTATTTGTGTATACCTGAATAAACTTACGACTCCACATGCACTTGAGTAAGTTTATTGAGGTGTACACAAATACAGTAGGGCCCCGCTTTTCGGCGTTTCGTCTTTCGGCGTTCCGTTCATACGGTGAGTTCAAATTATGACCAAAACTTTTGTATACAGCGAGCGTCTTTCAGATACGGCGCGCGCCACCCGGTTTGTTTACATTTTCCGTGAGCACATATCTCTATTATGTAATCATCAATCTTGGGCACATTAAATGTCCAATTTTACGTCAATATAGACATTTTCATTAATCCATCTATGATATATTCTTCAAAATTATATGAGAAACACGTTACATAGCATATAAACATCCTGTTTATATGCCATGTAGGTGTGGTTGCCGGGCGGAGGGAAAACATTACGTAATACTAATAATAATCACTCTTGAGCACATTAAATGTCTTATTTTACGTTAATATAGACATTTTCATTAATCCATCTGATATTTTCTTCAAAATTATAAAAGAAACACGTTACAAAGCATATAAACATGCTGTTTATATGCTATGGTGTTGCCGGGCGGAGGGAAAACATTACGTAATATTAATAATGATCACTCTTGGGCACATTAAATGTCTTATTTTACGTTAATATAGACATTTTCATTAATTCATCTATGATATTTTCTTCAAAATAATTTTAAAAAATGCGTTACATAGCATATAAACATGATACATACACCCACAGAATAAAAATTGACTAATATGATATTTGTTTACCAAACGACTTTGTAGAAGTCGGAAGAATTACGTTTTCTCTAGTCAAACATTGAGGGATAACTGTAGAAAAATATTCCTTTCATATGCCTTCACTCTATACAGTGGTACCCCGGTTTACGATATTTTTTCATTCCAGAATGCTGTTCAAGTGCCATTACCAAACGAATTTATCTCCTTAAGAAATGTTGTAAAATAGACTAGTCCTTTTAGACCCCCAAAATTACACTTACAAAAGCATTTAAAAAA
This sequence comes from Cherax destructor, assembly GCA_009830355.1. Lineage (NCBI taxonomy): Eukaryota > Metazoa > Arthropoda > Malacostraca > Decapoda > Parastacidae > Cherax > Cherax destructor. The sequence continues at coordinate 46,920 of WNWK01010965.1, forward strand.
ATAAACTTACATAAAAGGGTGAGTTTGGGGACCATCGTAAACCGGGGTACCACTGTATATAGTTATTCACGACCCTTGTTGGTTTAGCACTTCTTGTTTATTATGATAATAATAATGGTAATACTATCATTAACTCTAAAAATAGTGTGTTGCATGAGAATGGGAGTGTTGCTGTTTGTTTATTTTGTACTAACTTGTACACAATGTAAAAGTATTTGTATTGTGAGGTAATTATTATTATAATAAAACAAATTATTTTGAGGTAAAAGTCTCACAAACTCTTACAAACGTATGTGAATGAACTAAAAGTGGACACGTATTAATCGCATTCATTTCGCCTGACCGAGTGATCGCCCACTACCTGTTCAGTTTGTTTTTTTACCTTGTCTAAACTCCGTATCTCGTTCTCTCTCTCGTTTACTCTTTCGTTTACTAGTTGGCTCTCATTGACTATGGCGTCTAAGCTTAGTTGTGATAAAAAGAGGAGTCGTAAGCCTCTTACTTTAAGTGCCAAGTTAGAAATGATTAAACTCAGTGAACTGACTTTTTTGGGTTATCCTGGGTTGTCTACGCATATTTGCTATGTATGATAATCTATGTAACTGTATTTGTGCATACCTGAATGAACTTACTAACAAGGTATATGTTGATCGCTGAGATAACCATCAAATACAGTTACACATAGCAGCATATGTGTAGAGAACCCAGGATAACCCAAGAGTGTACTCACCTAATTGTGGTTGCAGGGGTCGAGACTTAGCTCCTGGCCCCGCCTCTTCACTGACCGCTACTAGGTCCTCTCTCTCCCTGCTCCATGAGCTTTATCATACCTCGTCTTAAAGCTATGTATGGTTCCTGCCTCCACTACATCACTTGCCAGACTATTACACTTCCTGACTACTCTATGGCTGAAGAAATGCTTCATAACATCCCTTTGACTCATCTGAGTCTTCAACTAACACTCTTGCTAGGAGCTAGTGCTGCTGGGGATTGCAAGTTAAAACCTATGATAATTTATCACTCAGAGAATCCTAGGGCCCTAAAGAACCATGGAAAAGGTAGCCTCCCTGTTTATTATAAATCCAATTCAAAAGCTTGGATGACTACTGATCTTTTTATAAATTGGTTCACAGACTATTTTTAAGCCAATGTTAATACTTTAAGGTAAGTAATAAGTGTACTCTGTGTGTATCTTACTTTTTATTGTGTTTTTTAATGCCTAGTGCTATTGCTAATTTAATATAAGTTAATGTAAGCTTGTTGTCTGGCATTTATATGCATTTAGAAGTGGAAAAAAATGGCGTTCTGCTTTTCGGCGATGTCTGCTTTAAGGCACTAGCCTGGAACCTAACCTGCCGTATAAGTGGGGCCCTACTGTACAGTTACGTACATAGATTATCATACATAGCAGCATATGTGGAAAGCTCATAGGATAATCCAAAAAAGTCAGGGTGACTTATTTCCAAAGGGATCCTTGTATTTGTACCATATGGTACCCTGTAACACTACTCACAACGTATGGTGCCCTGTACCATATAGTCAGTAAGTGGTTGGTGTAAGGAGGCACTAGCTCAGAGTGAGTGAGTGAGTGTTGGTGTCAAGTGTCTGATGCAGCACGCTGCAACAGCATATGTGAAAGATCCTAGGATAACCCAAAAAGTCAGGGTGACTTATTTCCATTTGGATCCCTGTATCTGTACCATATGGTACCCTGTACCATATGATACCCTGTACTATGGTACAGGGTACCATATGGTACATTGTAGCATATGATACATTGCACCATATGGTTCCATTGTACCATATGGTACATTGCACCATGATACATTGCACCATATACATTGTACCATATAGTACTATATGGTACCATTGTATTCAACACAACACTGCACTAATATTTTCATCATTTGTTTACAATAAATTTGTAAACAAGTTTTGTAAGCATTATAATGATTCAAATTCTTTATTTCTAGTAATATTACAGAGTGGGGTGTACTTATATTATTATACATTTTATGAAGTAGATATTACAAGATGGCCAATAATATGCCTAGGTATGCCTAGGCTTTTCAGGCAGTCTTATGATAGGTCTTACTCAATAGTGACACAATGATTATACTGATAGTAAGGTTAGGTAATTGTAGTGATTAACTAGGTTTACAAAATTGAGGTACTGAAATTCACACGTTTAACCCTTTGGGGGTCGGTGCCGTACTAGTACGTTTTACGAGCAGGGGTTGGTGCCGTACTAGTACGCGTAAATTCTAGCTGCCTCAAATTAAGTGGGAAACGGCTGGTAGTCCTACATATGAAAGAATGGGTCTGTGGTCAGTGTGCGCAGTATAAAAAAAAATCCTGCACCACACACACTGCATAATGAGAGAAAAAAACTGACCATTTTTTTCGTTTAAAACAGCGACTTTGCAGTCTATTTTCGTATGGTATTTATTGATGTATTCTCGTTTTCTTGGTCTCATTTGATAGAATGGAAAATATATTACAGAAATAGAGATGATTTTGATTGGTTTGACAATGACAAGTACCTTGAAATTGAGCTCAAAGTAGCGAAAATATTCGATTTTTGACGATGTTCAAGAGTAAACAAATCACACCATGCATCCAATATACATCAACTGGCGAGTCTAATATTCATGCACAAATGCGCTGATATTATTTATACCATTTATACAATGATGCAGTTGTATACATAACAGTAAATCTTCTATTTTTTGTGAGAATAAAAATTCAAAATGGGAAGCAAAAGTAATGTAAGAGGGGCCTGGAGACGTAACTAATGAACAGAGAAGATGTTATTTTAGTGCCAGGAATGTCTGCCTTGTTTATTCTGGACTCTATTTTGAAATTGGCATCGTTTGAAATTTGTGTGAAATTGGCCAAATTGCCATTTTCTGACCACTATTTTGGGTAGTTGAAATTGGTAAATAGGCGGTTTCTTGTACTCAATCGATAGAAAAAATGGAGTTCTAGCGAAATAGCTATAATTTTAGTAGATTGAAACATTGGAATTTGCCGAAAATAGGGCTCAAAGTGGGCGAAATCGCCGATGCGTAAATGTCATCAATACCGCTAACTTCGCGAAAGTATAATTCCATTAGTTTTCGATCAAATTTCATAATTTTGGTGGCGTTATGATCGGAAAAAGATTCTATCATTCCATAAGAAAAAATTATTTATTTTTTTTCCAAAAAAATATCGACCCCAGGAACAGGTTTCCGAGAAGGCCTGTCGACCCCCAAAGGGTTAAGAATTTAAACAAATTAGTGCGGTTGTGTTGAATACAAGGAGTGTACAATTATACATTATATTGGTCTCACAGGCCACAAAAGTTACTGGGAAAAAAATATTAGAAAAGAAGAAAAAAGTAACAAAAACGTAAAATAAAAAAAAATGCGACTTTACGGAAGTCACTGGCGCACCCCTTCCAAAAATGGCTTTGGACCCTGAAAGGGTTAACCCCCTTAGCAGTGGCAAAAGTAAATTCCTGGTGGTGTGGCAAGATTTTGAAAAAAAAATAATTCTTAGTTCGATAGTGCATTTTTCTGAATCGAACAAGACTAAAATAAATGGAATCTGATAATAACTTAAGATTTTTATGGTGTGTTGAAGTTGGTAAAAAAATTATCACTTTATCGGCAACAGCAGCGTAAAAGCACCAGCAATATTTACATTTTACTATTACAGTGGAACCTTGGTTTTCGTTTGCCCCAGTTTTCATCGAATTCGGTTTTTGACGACTTTTCGTCAAAATATTGTCCCAGTTTTTGTTCATCACCTCTGTTTTCGTCCGCCGTACCGAACGTGTCCGCCTGCCCGCGCCCAAGCAAAGCATCCCAAACACGCATTCTGAGTCAGTCTGACTTTGTTTCTCGTCGAGTGAACATTACCCTGCACAGTGGGTAGTGATTGTGGTAGAGGGTGGTAGTGATTGTGGTAGAGGGTGGTAGTGATTGTGGTAGAGGGTGGTAGTGATTGTGGTAGAGGGTGGTAGTGATTGTGGTAGAGGGTGGTAGTGATTGTGGTAGAGGGTGGTAGTGATTGTGGTAGAGGGTGGTAGTGATTGTGGTAGAGGGTGGTAGTGATTGTTGTAGAGGGTGGTAGTGATTGTTGTAGAGGGTGGTAGTGATTGTTGTAGAGGGTGGTAGTGATTGTTGTAGAGGGTGGTAGTGATTGTTGTAGAGGGTGGTAGTGATTGTTGTAGAGGGTGGTAGTGATTGTTGTAGAGGGTGGTAGTGATTGTTGTAGAGGGTGGTAGTGATTGTGGTAGAGGGTGGTAGTGGTTGTGGTAGAGGGTGGTAGTGGTTGTGGTAGAGGGTGGTTGTGGTAGAGGGTGGTAGTGGTTGTGGTAGTGGTGGTAGAGGGTGGTAGTGGTAGAGGGTGGTAGTGGTAGAGGGTGGTTGTGGTAGAGGGTGGTTGTGGTAGAGGGTGGTTGTGGTAGAGGGTGGTTGTGGTAGAGGGTGGTTGTGGTAGAGGGTGGTTGTGGTAGAGGGTGGTTGTGGTAGAGGGTGGTTGTGGTAGAGGGTGGTTGTGGTTGTGATTTTGGTAGTGGTTGTGATAGTGGTAGAGATAACCTATCCTCCCTCTCCCCTCCTCGCTGTCTTCCATACGCCAACAAGAGTCTTCAATAAAAGTAAAAGTGATTTAAATGTTCATTTAGCCATTTCATTAGTGCTTTATATTTATTTCTCATTGTTTTCTGTTTGTAAAACTATAGTTACTCTATAAAATGTATTTTTTGTTAATATTTTTGGGTGTCTGGAACGGATTAATTGGATTTACATTATTATGGGAAATATTGCTTCAGTTTTCGTCGAATTTGGTTTTTGTCAGACACTCTGGAATGGATTCAAGACGAAAACCGATGTTCCACTGTATTGACACAAAGATATTTTTTTTTTGTTCTTTTAATTGCTTTTTATGTTTAACACTGTACACCAGTTTAGGATACTAGATGTGTTTCAAGGTGTTTTAGCACTTCAAACATAGGGAAATGCTTTCCCGATATTGCCTTGGACTATATGGTTAACCAGACTCGAGTCCTGGAGGTAGGAAGTACAATGCCTGCACCTTAAAGGAGGGGTTTGAGATATTGGCTGTCTGGAGTGACATCTAAACTGTTATATCTGGGCACCTCTGCAAAGACAGTGATTATGGTTGAATGATGGGGAAAGTTTTTATTTTTTGGGTTACCCTGCCTTGATGGAAGATGGCTGGTTTGTTGAAAGAAGATTGATTTAACTGGGTTATGTATACCCAGTACAGTGGAACCTTGGTTGTCAAATTTAATTCGTTCCAGATGTTGATTTGTCAACGAAAATGGATGACAACCAAACAATTTTCCCCATAAAGAATAATGTAAATAGAATTAATCCGTTCCAGACCCCAAATGACAGTATAAAAATGTACTAACTACTACATAAAACTGTAAAAATGAATATGTACTAAAAAACTTAAACTGAAATACTGTACAGTAAATGAAAATTTAACTGTCAGAGGAGAGCTAATGGCATACTGGAAGCAGGAGGTGGAGGAGATGATGGGGTATGTTAGTGCTTGCAAAAAGAGTCACCTTCTATTAATGTGTCAGGCAACTGTCCTGGTGTTTTCTCTTCTTTGTCTATTTTCACCACTAACACCTTGTTCTGGTTCTTTGTCTCACTAAAAACCTGTCCAGTGAGGTTTGTTTCAGGCTGTTTTAACACTTGTATAAATTGAGACATTACACTGTCATTAATCCATGTCCCATAGCTTAATTGCCAGCACACTCGGCTCACACACTGAGGTCCGGAGGTCAATCCCTTGTATGGCTAGGAAACATAAGGCACCTGCTGTCCAGTGTTCACCCATCAGTAAAATGGATACCTGGGTGTTAGTCGACTGATGTGGGTCGCATCCTGGGACAAAAATTGACCTAATTTGCCCAAACTGCTTTGCACAACAAGGGGTTTCCTATATAGTATGTCATTGATATCAGCTAGGTCGTATACGTTATACATGTATGTACTTGTAGAAATAAAGATTATTTTATATTGTACATGTTAGAGAGGCAGATGGCCACTGCTTTGCCTGGATGGTATTCTTCAGCAAACTCCTGCACTTCACGCCATTTAGCACACATTTCCTTGAAAAGTGCAATGGCAATGGCTTATCTCGCAATAAAATTGCACCAAAACTTCAAAATAACAGAAAAATTTCAAAAGATGCACAACAAAAGCTCAAGATGTTTACAGCACGCGAGTTAGTGGCTATACTAACTCAGATCCATGTTGTCAGCTCATCGCACTGTGAGCATGTGACTCGAGCCATTCACGCTGTCGGTCGACAACCAAGAGAACATATGAAAACCAGGACATTTTTTCCTTGAATTCCCCATTCGAAAATTGATTTGTTTGACAAGTAATGCAGTTGACAACCAAAGTTCCACTGTGTGTGTGTGTGTGTGTGTGTGTGTGTGTGTGTGTGTGTGTGTGTGTGTGTGTGTGTGTGTGTGTTTGTTGGCGTGTTGCGTGTGCGTCGTCGTACGTGACCGCGTCTGTGTGAGCCCTTTTTGGTGCAGGGTCGATTCATAGCTCCTGGCCCCACCTCTTCACTGATCGCTACTAGGTCCTCTCTCTCCCTACTTCATGAGCTTCATCATACCTAGTCTTAAAACAATGTATGGTTCCTGCCTCCACTACATCACTTGCCAGACTATTCCACTTCCTGACAACTCTATGACTGAAGAAATACTTCCTAACATCTCTCTGATTCATCTGAGTCTTCAACTTCCAATTGTGAGCCCTTGTTTCTGTGTCCCATCTCTGGAACATCCTGTCTCTGTCCACATTATCTATTCCTCGCAGTATTTTGTATGTTGTTATCATGTCTCCCCTAACCCTCCTGTCCTCCAGCGTCGTCAGGCCGATTTCCCTTAACCTTTCTTCATAAGACATTCCCCTTAGCTCTGGAACTAGCCTAGTTCCAAACCTTTGCACTTTCTCTAATTCCTTGATGTGCTTGACCAGGTGTGGGTTTCAAACTGGTGCTGCATACTCCAGTATGGGCCTGACGTACACGGTGTACAGAGTCTTGAACGATTCTTTACTGAGATATCGGAACGCTGTTCTCAGGTTTGCCAGGCGCCCATATGCTGCAGCAGTTATCTGGTTGATGTGTGCTTCGTAAAAGATGCATCTGGAGAATCTTTTCTGGTGGATTTCTTCATAAGTATACCGCTACTAGAATAAATACAGTCTTCTAGTTTCTCGGCCTCCTCTTCCGTTATCACTAGCTTTCTTATATTCTCCAACGAGGGATCTTCCAACTGTGCTTGGATTAGATCTTCCGGCCTAAACTTTTTAGCACACAAAGAATCTAAACTTGAATCTTGCCCTGCAGGCACTGTAGTCGCAGGCTTGGGCCAGTGGGTGGTACTGAACAACAGGTCCAAACCCAGATCAGCATTGCCCACTTCTTCCTCCGGTGATTCAGGAGACAACCGGGGAGTCATCATGGATCTAGTGACAGTGCCCAGTGGAAATAATTATAGGTCCTTCTTATAAGCCTCAATCACATAATCCTCCCCAGAGATATTTTCTATCACCAAAGGTTCCTTCCTGATCCCTTCACTGCTTAAGTCATTACCTATCAGAAGGTCAGCAGACTTAATTGGGAATCCTTCGTCTGATATGCCGACAGCCGCATATCCCTTATAGCAACCTATGTCTAAGTATATCCTATGGAGGGGAACTCTAGAGACGGCTCCTCCATAAGCCTCCAGAAGTCCGTCTATCTGCGTATAAGTGTGGTTAGATAGAGGGAGGATTCCCTTCTTTAATAATGTCAAGTAACTCCCCGTATCCCTATAAGTCTTAATAGGTACCACTTGACACTCGTCAATCCCAGCTTTTCCTTCTGAAAAATATGGGCTCATCGCCTTTTCAATTTCTTGTTCTGATATGGCCATCGTCTCTGGTCATCTCGGTGAAGCAAACTTTGTTCCGCCGGTCCTACATCTGTCTGAAGGCCTCCCTGTGTCTGGGATATTGAAGACACCATCTGTATAGGAGCACCTTCCCGATTCTTATATGTACCTCATGTCCCTTTCCAGATGATAACATTGGTTTCTCACATGACCTCCTTTTGGCAATAGGTGCGGGATAAATTCTTCCTGGCTTTATACATCTCCCGATTTTGTCGTGGTGCAAACCTGACATCATTACTAGGCTTATCCAGGGGACAAGAGGTTACTACTGTTGAAGGAAACTTTTGGCGAGGTTCTATTCTCGACATAACCGGTCGAACCTTCTGGCCCGATTTTACTGCTTCCTCTCTGGATGTTCTATCGCGGATCAGCTGGTTGGAGATCTCGTAGCGATCGGCCAAAGCAGCGGTTTCTAACACATCAGGTGTCTGATGGTTGATCAGGAACTTCCGCAAATCTCCTGATATAGAATTATAGAAGTCCTCTTGTAATATTAACCCTTTCAGGGTCAAGACCCCGATTCTTAACTCCTTTTCAGGGTCGAATCATTTTCGGAAAAAAAAATTATTTTTTCTTATGAAATGATAGAGAATCTTTTTCCGATCATAACGCTACCAAAATTATGAAATTTGATGGAAAACTAACGGAATTATGCTTTCGCGAAGTTAGCGGTATCGATGCTATTTACGCATCGGCGATTTCCCCCACTTTGAACCCTATTTTCTGCAAATTCCAATGTTTCATTTTACTAAAATTATAGCTATTTCGCTAGAATTTCATTTGTTCTATCAATTGAGTACAAGAAACCGCCAATTTACCGATTTCAACTACCCAATAAGGTGGTCAGAAATTGGCAATTTGGCCAATTTCATACAAATTTCAAAAGATGCCAATTTCAAAATAGGGTCCAGAATAAACAAGGCAGACATTCCTGGCACTAAAATAAAATTTTATCTGTTCATTAGTCACGTCTCCAGGCCCCTCTTGCATTACTTTTGCTTTCCATTTTGAATTTTTATTCTCACAAAAAATTTAAGATTTACTGTTATGTATACTATTGCATCATTGTAAAAACGGTATAAATAATATCAGCACACTTGTGCAAGAATATTAGACTCACCAGTTGATGTGTATTGTACACGTGGCGTGATTTGTTTACTCTTGAACTGGTAAAAATCGAACATTTTCGCTACTTTGCGCTCAATTTCTAGGTACTTGTCATCGAGAAACCAATCAAAATTATCTCTATTTCTCTAATATATCTTCCATTCTATCAAATGAGACCAAGAAAGCAAGAATATAACCATAAATACCATACGAAAATAGACTGCAAAGTCGCTGTTTTAAACCAAAAACACGGTCGAGTTTTTTTTTCTCATTATGCACTGTGTACTGCAGGATTTTTTTTATACTGCGCACACTGACCGCACAGACCCATTCTCTCACATCTAGGCTACCAGCCTGTTTCTGCTAGATTTGAGGGCGCTAGAATTTAGGCGTACTAGTACATCGAACAACCTGGTGTGCAGACGTACTAGTACGTCAAAACCTGAAAGGGTTAATTTTGACAGACTGCTTACGGTGTTGTTTTGTGAGGCTCTTTGCCAACTCTCAAATGCTATCTGCTTCTGCCTGGCAAAGTCCACCCAAGTTTGTCCTGGTAACCTCTGCAAATTACGGAAGGCTTGCTGGTAGCTTAAAGGGAGTAGGTCATACATTTCCAGGACGACCTTTTGACAGAGTCATATTGAGCGTATTTTTCATAAGGCAAAGACGTTGTACATTCCCGAGCTTTTCCAGTTAGCGTCGTATGCAATAATATAGCCCAGAACGTCCGGGGCCACTGCATAGCCGAGATCAGACTCACAAAACTTGGGCACCAAAGATGCTGCTTTATGGATGTCGAAAGCATTTTCAGAGGCCTTGGGCCTCACAACTTCCCTTTGCAGCTGACGCTCGTAAAGTATGTTGTCCCTTTCAAATTCTTCAGCATTCAGCTTCCTTTGGGCTTCTATTTGGGCCGTTTGCAAAAGAATAAGGCGCTCCATCCTTTCGAACTGGCTTTGGGATATGGGACCAGAAGGCAGTGGAGGAGTTGGGGGATAGACGTTTCCCCGTCTTTCCTTGGGTCGAGCACCTTCACCGGGTACCTCTAGTGGATCAGGGTCGGAAACTAGGCGACTAGTTGCCCCAATTTCAGGCACCTCTCCCAGGAATGTATGCTCACCAGCTGTTCCCTTAGATTCTGGCTCAGCCACATCACCAGAGGGTAGGGAAGTTGGAAGGCCACCAGGATCAGGCCCTTCTGCTTCAAGCGGTTGTTCTAAGTCTTCAAACTGAGATATTAGACTTGCCTCATCAGTATCCTGAAGGTTATCCACTTCTCCCCGTTCTGGAAACAACATGTTCCTTAAAATAGATCGAGTGGTCTCGGCGGTGTAATATCTATTATACTTCACTCCTGGGCGTACAGCAATTTGTCAGCACTTCTGAAGTTTTAAAGACTCCAAATCCTCCAAAGTTAACTCGCATAATAACTGTTGTATTTGAGCCTCCATGGTGAACTATGGGTATCGAGACAGCAGCTCACTTTCGTGGGATTAGCACTTATGTATTCCTTAGGGCCGATGTCTCCTCCAGCACCTTGGATTAGAGAGCAGATCCCGGACAAGCCCCCACTTTTTTACGGGCATAGCCTGTAAATCACTTGGAGGTAGTGCTTCTCGTAACAAAATCGTGAAAAGAACAGGCCTATCTTATAGAAGGGCTCACTTATAGAGGAAAAAGGAATCTTTCTAGTATCAGTTGGTTTTATTAACAGCATTAATAATTAATACTCATATCGTAAACACTGAGTAAAACATATCATTAGCCTTATTATCACATCACTATAATAAGTTAAACATTCACAAACAGCTCTAGACAGAGAGGTACTGGACTCTTTCACAAAGAGTCAAATGGTATATGCATATATATGTACAGACACGTGCATTTACAAGCTCTAACACCACACTGAAGCAAATAACTGTTCTTTCTCGAAGATCCTTCTCTAGATCAGATTCTATAAACTGCATATCACTTAGACTCGTTCACTTATTCTCATTTTCCTTGAGTTTTTTCAACCGCCTTCTCAGACAGAGATATTTAACCACCTTCTCAGGCAGAGATATGCCCTATACAGGGGCTTCCAATAATTCCTGGGAACGGCTGGGGAAGAGTAGAGTGACTTGAAGACAGATTCTCCACTAGACCCTTCCTAGACTAGTGGAAGGTATGAACTGAACAAGGTAAGGCTTTACCAGCCAACCTTAACTCGGTCTGTATAGGGGTTGAGTAGCTCAAAGCGTCTGCTGGTGCTTAACCTGCCGCACCAGCAGTTTAGAATATTTAAACATCCTACCTATGTACAAAGCTAAACAATTTGTGGCCAGATAATAATATAAAGTAGAGTAAATCCATTTTAGCTATTAATGGAAATACAGTGGTACCTCGAGTTACGATGGTCCCCAAAATCACCCTTTTATGTAAGTTTATTTTTTTAAGTGCTTTTGTAAGTATATTTTTGGGGGTGTAAAAGGACTAGTCTATTTTACATTATTCCTTATGGGGATAAATTCGTTTGGTAATGGCACTTGAACAGCATTCTCGAACGAAAAAATATCATAACTCGAGGTACCACTGTACTCCTTAATATAATATTAAGTGAAAAAGCCAAAATAACATTAATAAATATATCATTTCTTTCTGGAAATGAGCAAAGGGCATAACAGTCTTTGTAGTCCTGCCTGATCCTCATCTGATTTAATTCTCCTCATTAACTTCACATCATTTGCGAACAGGGACACTTCTGAGTTTATCCTTCCATCATGTCATTCACATATATCAAAAATAGCACTGGTGTGTGTGTTTTTGTGCATGTTTGTGTGTGTTTTTGTGCGTGCTATGTATGTATTTTTGTGCGTATGTGTTTTTTTTTTTTTGCATATGTGTGTACTCGCCTATTTGTGGTTGCAGGGGTCGAGACTCAGCTCCTGGCCCCGCCTCTTCACTGACTGCTACAAGGTCCCCTCTCCCCATGCTTCATGAGCTTTATCATTCCTCATCTTAAAACTGTGTATAGTTCCTGCCTCCACTACATCACTGGCCAGACTATTCCACTTCTGACAACTCTGACTGAAGAAATACTTCCTAACATCCCTTTGACTCGTCTGAGTCTTCACCTTCCAATTGTAACCCCTTGTTTCTGTGTCCCATCTCTGGAACATCCTGTCTCTGTCCACCTTATCTATTCCTCGCAGTATTTTGTATGTTATGTCACCCCTAACCCTCCAGTGTCGTCAGGCCGATTTCCCTTAACCTTTCTTCGTAGGACATTTCCTTAACTCTGGAACTAGCCTTGTTGCAAACCTTTGCACTTTCTCTACTTTCTTGACATGCTTGACCATATGTGGGTTCCAAAACTGTTGCTGCATACTCCAGTATGGGCCTGACACACACGGTGTACAGAGTCTTGAACAATTCCTTACTGAGGTATCGGAATGCTATTTGCAGGTTTACCAGGCACCATATGCTGCAGCAGTTATCTGGTTGATGTGTGCTTCCGGAGACGTGCTCGGTATTACAGTGGTCCCTCGACTAACGTAATTAATCCGTTCCATGAGCTATTTCTCAACACGAAACTTTCGTAATTCGAAACCTTATTTCCCATAAGAAATAATGTAAATACAATTAATCCGTTCCACCCAAAAATATTCACAAAAAAATATAATATACAGTAAATAACATTTACTTACCTTTATTGAAGAGAGTTGCAGGCATCCTCACAGGCGACTTCAATATAAACCTCCTACAAGATCAGGACCCACTAGTAACTGAATTCACAAACACTATGAGCAACTGCTTGCTGCTCCCGACAATAACAAAACCTACGAGAATCTCTGAGACCTGTGCCTCTCTATTAGACCATATCTGGACTAACACCATATCCCTATTAAAATCAGGCATAATCACAGACAATACCACTGACCACTACCCGACCTTTCTCATAACAAATCTCGGAAAATTACCACTAGAGACTACTAAAGTTACCTTCAGACTACATAATGAGACAGCTATAAATAGCTTTATAACAGCTATGACAAACATTGACTGGCAAACAGAAATAGACAACTTCCCAGATACTGACTTATGTATTAATAATTTTTTTAAAAAAGACCCAATACCTCTATAATAAACACTGCCCTAAAAAACTAAACAAATCACAACTAAAAGATTAAATAGTCCCTGGCTAACCCCAGCATACTCAAGTCCATTAATATAAAGCACCTATATGAAAAACAGTACAGAATGGGACAAATATCAAGAGAACAAACAAAACGCTACTCATCAAACCTACGAGTCTGATAAGAAGGTCAAAAAACTGTACTATGAGAACAGATTACATAACTTAAAAGGTGATATAAAAAAGACCTGGAAAACCCTATCTGAAATTCTAGGAACAAAAAAGATATCCACAAACAGAACAATCAAACTAACAAAACCAGATGAACCCCTACTCCCACCTATTGAAACAGCAAACAAACTCAATGATTTCTTCTCCACCATAGGTAAAAAGCTGGCAAGCAAAATCCCAAGTTCTAATACTCCACCTAACGACCATCTCACTGGCACCTATCCGAACACACTATTCCTAGCCCCAACCAACCCAATAGAAGTTTCACTTATAATCAACACATTAAAAAACAAAGCAGGTGACCTAAATAACTTACCACCTTATATATACAGTGGACCCCCGAGTTTCGTAAAAACTTCACTCCTGACGTCTGCTCAAGTGCCATTACCGAACGAATTTACCCCCTTAAGGAAAAATGTCACGTAGGTTAGTCTATTTCAGACCCCCAAAAATACTTTTCCACAAGCACTTACAATATTATACTTACATAAATGTACGATTTCCGGGGTTTACGAAACTCGGGGGTCCACTGTACAAAAAAGCCTCTCAAGTTCTCTCACCAATTATTGCAACACTTTTTAACAAATCCATTGAATCCTCTACCTTCCCATCAATACTCAAAATAGCGAGGGTCACCCCAATACATAAGGGAGGAGATCAAGCAGACCTGAATAACTACAGGCCGATATCTAACTTACCCCTTCTCTCCAAAATCTTTGAAAAATTAATTCATAGACAAATATATTCCTACCTCACCTCCAACAACGTACTCAACCACTGTCAATTTGGATTCAGGCCTAATAAAAATACAAATGATGCCATTATACATGTTAAGTCTAACTTCTTGGCTGCTTACTTTGGGCAGTAGAATGGTAGCGTAGGTGCAGAGATACGGCCGATGACTAGACTCAGTTTATTAATGGCAAGGTGTAGGAATACACGGGGACAGAGTGCGAGGGGACCGGGAGCCAGTTCGTAGGGGGAGATGCTGCTTCAGTGAGGTAGGCCGTGTAAATGAGAGAGAAGCATGGCTGACCAGCCCGACCTTGATAGGCCTATAGAGGGCAGCACCATAGTGCCGCGCAGTTTGAAACAGCCTCTGGGTAGGCTGTTTACATCCGCTCGGCCACCTACCGCGTGTCGTCTCGACACGACAATACTGGCGGGCACGAAGGTGTAAACAAGCAAGCAAGGTTACCCAGGAGAAACTGGCTTCCGGTCACCTGACATTTACAATAGGAAATTGCCGGTGCAGGCCGAAAAAAAACTCTCCCCCTACGTGAGTCGGGGAAGAGAAAATCGGCCTGCCCGCACAGCTGGACAGAGGACAGAACAAGCCAACGCTGACACAGGAACTAGAGTCTTCTATATACAGGTTGTCCACAGGGCCAGACGTCAACTTGACTGCACATCCATGAGCGCTGTAGCATCCTCACATCTGCAAACAATGACTGACAGTAGCATTTCCTAAGGTGTGACATTTAACTCAAAAGGCGATATTGCCCTTGCCTCTATACAGGCTTTACAAGACACACTGGATGCACATACTCACTATAACATTATTTCCATGGAATTCATTATACTACGGGTACCCTCTAAGAATAAATTTTACGTATTTACATGGTGTTGTCCACCCTGACTCCATTATTTACTAACTATACAATGTGTGCGCATTAATCCCCATTTCTGCAAGCAAACAATTAGCGTAGCTAGCGTAGGAGTCGGACAAGTCAGTAGGTATGTCAATGTCACAGAAATGTACTGCTGTCCGGGGTCTCAGGCCATAAGTATGGAGCCTTACAGGACTGTCATCTGTCGTAGGGATAGCGGGTGAAGAACTAGACGGGTTGTCACTAGTTTGAGTCTGATTGTGGTTTTGCAATGCCCGCGATTCCAGCTCTGCTTCAGCTTGCACATGATCAATATACTTCATGTGGTCAAGGTGAGCTTCTCTGATAGTTCCGGTAGCTATCTCCTCACCTCGAACTTATTGCCGCGGAGCTGTCGTAGGACACGGTAATGTCCGACAAACTTGGGGACAAGTTTATGCATACCAGGGGTCTGCGTCGGGTTGAGCAACATAACTTTGCAACCTGGTTCCACCTTACTTTCCTTAGTGTGGGCGTTGCGATCAGACGTGAACCTATCCGTGGCTTTTATTAGGTTCTCACGTACTCGCTGGAAAACAAGCTGTGTGGTCCGCATCTTAACTATACCGGTGTTATTGGCGTCATAGTTTGGGCTAGGCGGAGCAAACAGGATTTCATCGGTAACGCTTATCATAGCCGTACAAGGCAAAATGGGGTGTCTCGCCAATCGAGCTGTTGAGGGAAGAGTTCAATGTACACTGAACATCTGGAATAGCGTCATCCCATGTAGTACAACTCGGATTAACAGTTACTCTGAGCACCTCCAGAACTTTGCGGTAAGACCATTACTCGCCGGGTGACGTGGAGCTACTGGTGCTTGGTGAATGTCAAACCTGGAACAAAGGTCCTTCATTGTGGCATTTATGAACTCCGACCCATTGTCTGACAGGAGAACACGTGGGCAGGTATGACGGAGAACGATACGCTCACGGAAAGCATTTGCGACTGTCTCGGCCGTTTTGTCAGGGATGGGTACTAACTCGCAGTACCGCGTCAAGTTATCTACCATTACAAGCAGGTGTTTATTACCCTTCTCCGAGGTCGAGAAATTCGTCAACAGGTCGACAGAAGTTCTCTCCCAGGGCTCCTTTGTAATGGGATACTTCAGAATGGGATTGGGACCCGTGACAGTACCCTTGTGTTGTAAGCAAACGACACACTGGTGTACATACTTGGCAATTTCCGCTGCCATCTTAGGCCAGAAATATTTCATTCTAGCCTGTTTGATGCTGCGGTCCTTCCCGGTGCGCTGCGCCTGGGACATCGTGGATCAACTTGAGAGTCGTGGGCACCAGGGACTCCGGTATCACCAGTTGGTGTACGGTTCTGCCGGGGTCCACTAGTCGAGCTACACGACACAGTACTCCTTGATTGACCACTAAGTCTGTCAGCGGAACGGGCGACTTGACTCGCGGGCAACGTCCTCCTTGGTTAGGAATCGAAGGACTGGTGACCACACCGGTCCTGCCGTTGGCTCTCTCTAGGTCCTCGACGGAGAACGAGTTGTCTGCACTGACAAAGGCTATATGCCTCGACAAAGTCAGCCACGACATTTGCTTACCCGGTACATAGCAGATTTCGGGATTGTAGTCGTTAAGGTGAGAGACCACCGAGCATGTTTCCCAGAGAGATTCTTGTTTGCAAAAGGGATAATAACGGCAGATGATCCGTGTAAATCTTGATAGGATACTGGTAAATAATGTCTCTGAAGTGGTTCAAAGCCCAGACGATGGCTAAGGCTTCTAGCTCTGTCACAGAGTAATTGACTTCAGCTTTGGTAAGAACACGGCTAGCATAAGCTATTGGCTGTGCTTACCATTAGATTCCTGCGATCAAGACTGCACCGATGCCAACTTTGCTGGCATCTGTCGTCAAGGTGAACGCTTTGGTGAAATCAGGGAACCTAGGACTGGGGCTGATGTTAACCTATTTTAAGTGTGACGAGCTCTTTCTTGGTCACACGTCCCTCAAAGGGAACATCTTTCTTAAGGAGCTGCGTCAAGGGTGCAGCTAAGGTGGAGAAACCGGCTATGAAGGTGCGGTAGAATCCGGCTAGGCCTACGAGGGCGGACAGTATCCGCCGTCGTAGGTCTAGGGAACTTTCGCACAGCCGAGATTTTAGACTCGTCTGTCTTGATGCCGCTCTGAGTCACTACGTGCCCAGAAACTTTATTTCCTGTAAGGAACTGGCATTTGAAAGCTTCACCTTAAGATTAGCCTTGGCTAGTTTTTTCCCGTACCCGCTCAAGCTTTACGAGATGGTAGGAACATCTTGGGACATCACAATGAGATCGTCTAGTAATTAGTTGCATTGCTGCAATAAATTGCTACAATTAATTGATATGTTCAACTTGTATTCAAACTTTATAACTTAGATATGCAACTTTACTTATTTTATAAATTATCAACCATAACTTTTATTATTTTATTATTATTATTGCTTTAATTTGTTTAATCTGTTTAATTAATTTTATAATGAAGACAAAAGTACGAAACTATGTTCAAATTTCATAGCTTAAATATTCACCTTTACTCATTGTATACTATCTACAAAAATTCTTAAAATTTAGTTTAAGTTAATTTTAAGTCTGCCCAAAATGCCCTGCATACTAGGGGCTTTGGCATGTACACCTCATGTAATCTCAATAACCAAATGTAATTCTTTGTATCATGTCCAAAAAAAAAATATTATTATTATTATTATCTGGAAGATAGGGAGGATGACAGGGGGCAGGGTGTTAGTGGTTGGAAGGGAATCCCCCCCAAAAGGACTTCAGGTAACAAGTCCCTCTCTGGGGTTACTTCCCTTCTTGGTCTTTAATCCCACTAGGACCAGCTTGAGAGTCACTGGATCCCTGCCTGTGAAATAACTGTTCACAGTCCTCTGTTTCTGGCGACTCTTTAATACTTTCCTGAAGTACAACATGGCTCTGTCACTGAAGTGGTTGCACAGATGGCTCATTTCAGCTTGCTCAGGGTGGTGTTTTCAACAAATGTCT
>WNWK01010966.1:0-7500 GCA_009830355.1 Cherax destructor
TGCCTGAAGAAGGTTTTCGCAAGAGAGGAGGTTGCCATTGGGATTGACATCTGCCTGTGGAGGCTGTGGGTTGCTCTCTGCTGGGGGCCTATGTGATCCTGCACACCCATTGTGTGCACGAATAAGGCCATCTCTGTTGCGTGCTCGAAACTCTCCACACACCTGACATGTACCTCTTCTTTCATTGTTGGGTGCACCATTTCCCTGGCTTTGTGGCTGGCTGGCTGCATCATCTGCCATACCTAGTGTCATGTAGAGATGAAGGCTGGCAGTGACACTACTGCCTGTGTGAGCTTCTCTCTGGATAACTTGTTTTATCTTCGCCTTTACGTCTTTTTTCTGCTCACTGGTTTTAAGAATTTATCG
This sequence comes from Cherax destructor, assembly GCA_009830355.1. Taxonomy (NCBI): domain Eukaryota; kingdom Metazoa; phylum Arthropoda; class Malacostraca; order Decapoda; family Parastacidae; genus Cherax; species Cherax destructor. The sequence goes on from WNWK01010966.1 coordinate 367, forward strand.
AAGTCTATAATCTTCATGGGTCAGGTTTTCATCTGCAGACACTAAATAGATTTTAATTCTTTATAGTAAATAATTTATGTAAATTCACAACATCACTGGAGGAAATGAGGACATTGATGACCGTCTGTAGAAACACTATCACATGTATATATTATTTTATTTCTCTCAACACTCTTCTTATTTCTCTGTGAATATTCTCATAAAGTATTATATTTTCATTTTGTTATTTTTTTTTTTTAATTTTATCCATTCTTAAAAATTTATAAAATACTCGTTGGGTTTCTGTTAAGAATTAGTATACAACCAGAGTCAGGATGTGACCCAGGAGAGTGACGTTTACTGCCAGGAACCAGAGTCAGGATGTGACCCAGGAGAGTGACGTTTACTGCCAGGAACCAGAGTCAGAAAGTGACCCAGGAGAGTAACGTTTACTGCCAGGAACCAGAGTCAGAATGTGACCCAGAAGAGTGACGTTTACTGCCAGGAACCAGAGTCAGAATGTGACCCAGGAGAGTGACGTTTACTGCCAGGAACAAGAGTCAGGATGTGACCCAGAAGAGTAACATTTACTGCCAGGAACCAGAGTCAGGATGTGACCCAGAAGAGTAACATTTACTGCCAGGAACCAGAGTCAGGATGTGACCCAGGAGAGTAACATTTACTGCCAGGAACCAGAGTCAGGATGTGACCCAGAAGAGTAACATTTACTGCCAGGAACCAGAGTCAGGATGTGACCCAGAAGAGTAACATTTACTGCCAGGAACCAGAGTCAGGATGTGACCCAGAAGAGTAACATTTACTGCCAGGAACCAGAGTCAGGATGTGACCCAGAAGAGTGACGTTTACTGCCAGGAACCAGAGTCAGAATGTGACCCAGGAGAGTGACGTTTACTGCCAGGAACAAGAGTCAGGATGTGACCCAGAAGAGTAACATTTACTGCCAGGAACCAGAGTCAGGATGTGACCCAGAAGAGTGACGTTTACTGCCAGGAACCAGAGTCAGAATGTGACCCAGGAGAGTGACGTTTACTGCCAGGAACCAGAGTCAGGATGTGACCCAAAAGAGTAACATTTACTGCCAGGAACCAGAGTCAGGATGTGACCCAGAAGAGTTATATTTACTGCCAGGAACCAGAGTCAGGATGTGACCCAGGAGAGTAACATTTACTGCCAGGAACCAGAGTCAGGATGTGACCCAGAAGAGTAACATTTACTGCCAGGAACCAGAGTCAGGATGTGACCCAGGATGTGCCAGGAAAGCACGAGCAGAAGTATAGAGTTGTCTCTGATTGTTGACTGTCATCACCAGCATCACTGTCACCACTACCACTACCACCACCACCACCACCACCACTACCAACACCACTACCACCACTACTACCACCACCACTACCACCACTATTACCACCACCACCATCACCACCACTACCACCAACACCACCACCACCACCATTACCACCACTACCACCACTACCACAACTACTACCACCACCACTACCACCACCATCACCATCACCACCACTACCTCCATCACCACCACTACCACTATCACTACCACCACCACCACCACTACCACCACAATCACCACTACCACCAACACCACCACTACCACTACAACTACCACCACTACCACCACCACAACTACTACCACCACTACCACCACCCCCACTACCGCCACCACCACTACCTCTACCACCACCACCACCGCCACCACCACAACCACTACCACCACTACCACCATTACCACCACCACTACCACCATCACTACTACCACTACCACTACCACCCCACCACCACTTCCACCACTACCACCTCTACCACCACCACTACCACTACCACCTCTACCACTACCACTACCACCACCACCACCACCACTACTACCACTACTACCACTGCTACCACTACCACCACAACCACCACCAACACCAACACCACTAGACCACCCACACCACTACCACCACTACCACCACTACCATTACCACCACCACTACCACCATCACTAATACCTCTACCACCACTACCACTACCACCACCACTACCACCACAACCACCACCATCACCACTTCCACCAATTCCACCACTACCACCACTACCACCACTACCACCACTACCACCACTACCACTACCACTTCTACCACCACTACCACCACTACCGCTACCACCTCTACCACCACCAACACCACTACCACCACCACTACCACCACCACTACCCCCACCACCACCACCACTACTACCACTACCACCACAACCACCACCAACACACACCACCACTAGCACCACCCACACCCCTACCACTACCACTACTACAACCAGTGCCACCACCACCACTACCACAACCACCACTACCACCACTACCATCACTACCACCACTACCACCACTACCTCCACAATCACCACCACTACCACCAATACCACAATCACCACCACCACCACTGCCACCACCAATGCCACTAGTTGATGGTATGTTAAGTTTAAAGACTATCGGTTGCACCATGGTTTATAATGAAGCATCTCCTTCACACTCCGCTAATCTGTTAAACAAGAATTATTGTCCATCGTCAGGGTGATCACACTGTATACGTACATCAGTGTGTACATGAACTACGTACATCAGTGTGTACATGAACTACATACATCAGTGTGTACATAAACTACGTACATCAGTGTGTACATGAACTACACACATCAGTGTGTACATGAACTACATACATCAGTGTGTACATGAACTACGTACATCAGTGTGTACATGAACTACATACATCAGTGTGTACATGAACTACATACGTCAGTGTGTACATGAACTACATACATCAGTGTGTACATGAACTACATACATCAGTGTGTACATGAACTACGTACATCAGTGTGTACATGAACTACATACATCAGTGTGTACATGAACTACTTACATCAGTGTGTACATGAACTACATACATCAGTGTGTACATGAACTACATACATCAGTGTGTACATGAACTACATACATCAGTGTGTACATGAACTACATACATCAGTGTGTACATGAACTATCACTACAACACCAGTATGAAGTGTACCAGGTGTAGCAACATTGACATTCTCTACTTAACACTATAACACAACTTTCATGCTTCCGTGCCTGCCAGCCTGCCTGCCAGCCTGCCTGCCTGCCTGCCTGCCTGCCTGTCTGCCTTCGCCTGCCTGCCTGCCTGCCTGCCTGCCTGCCTGCCTGCTGCCCCTGCCTGCCTGTGCGCCTCGCCTGCCCGCCGCCTGCCTGCCTGCCTGCCTGCCTGCCTGCCTGCCTGTCGCCTGCCTGCCTGCCTGCGCCTGCCTGCCTGCCTGCCTGCCTGTCTGCCTTGCCTGCCTGCCTGCGCCTGCCAGCTGCCTGCCTGCCTGCCTGCCTGCCTGCTGCCTTCGCCTGCCTGCGCCGCCTGCCTGCCTGCCTGCCTGCCTGCCTGCCTGCCTGCCTGCCTGCCTGCCTGCCCCTGCCTGCCGCCTGCTGCCTGCCTGCCTGCCTGCCTGCCTGCCTGCCTGCCTGCCTGCCTGCCTCCTGCCTGCCTGCCTGCATGCTGCCTGCCTGCCTGCCTGCCTGCCTGCCTGCCTGCCTGCCTGCCTGCCTGCCTGCCTGCCTGCCTGTCTGCCTGCCTGCCTGCCTGCCTGCCTGCCTGCCTGCCTGTCTGCCTGTCTGCCTGCCTGCCTGCCTGCCTGCCTGCCTGCCTGCCTGCCTGCCTGCCTGCCTCGGCCTGCCTGCCTGCCTGCCTGTCTGCCTGCCTGTCTGCCTGCCTGCCTGCCTACCTGCCTGCCTGCCTGCCTGCCTGCCTGCCTGCCTGCCTACCTGCCTGCCTGTCTGCCTGCCTGCCTGCCTGTCTGCCTGCCTGTCTGTCTGCCTCCCTGAATGTATATCTACCCATTTGTATTAAAGGAACAGAGCCGAGTACGTGCTGACTCATCTTCTTCATTATTTACATCTGACCTTTACCCCAGGATGCGACCCACGCATGACTAAAAAGGAACTCTTTTTACTGCTAGTTAAACAAGGCAGCTGGTTTAAGTCCACGTGCTATATATGTCTCTGTTTAAACGTGATACCAGCCCATGACACTTGTGCTCTGACTGCAATGGCTATTGTACTACTGGTCACTGGTCAGTATGTGCGTGTGTGTGTGTGTGTGTGTGTGTGTGTGTGTGTGTGTGTGTGTGTGTCTGTGTGTGTGTGTGAGTAATCATTTGTGATCGCTACTGGGTCCTCTCTCTCCCTGCTCCATGAGCTTTATCATACCTCGTCTTAAAGCTATGTGTGGTTCCTAGCTCCACTACCTCACTTTCCAGACTATTCCACTTCCTGACAACTCTGTGACTGAAGAAATTCTTCCTAACATCCCTTTGACTCATCTGAGTCATCAGCTTCCAATTGTGGCCCCTTATTGCTGTGTCCCATCTCTGGAACATCCTGTCTCTCTCCACATTATATATTCCTCGCAGTATTTTGTATGTCGTTATCATGTCTTCCCTAACCCTCCTGTCATCCAGTATCGTCAGGCCTATTTCTCTTAACCTTTCATCGTAGGACATTACCCTTAGCTCTGGAACTAGCCTTGTTGCAAACCTTTTCACTTTCTCTAATTTCGTGACGTGCTTGACCAGGTGTGGGTTTCGAACTGGTCTGCATACTCCAGTATGGGCCTGACGTACACAGTGTACAGTGTCTTGAACGATTCCTTACTGAGGTATCGGGACGCTATTCTCAGGTTTGCCAGTCTCCCATATGCTGCAGCAGTTATCTGCTTGATGTGTGCTTCCGGAGATGTGCTCGGTATTATACTCACCCCAAGATCTTTCTCCTTGAGCGAGGTTTGCAGTCTTTGGCCACCTAGCCAATACTCTGTCTGCGGTCTTCTTTGCTTTCCCCGATCTTCATGACTTTGCATTTGGCGGGGATAAATTCGAGTTCAGAACCATGTTATCACTAGCTTAAAGGGGCCTCTCGTATGTGATGTCCTTAATGTCTGAACTGCTGATTCATCCTCCCCTCTCTCTCTGGTAGTGTCCCTGACATGTTGATGCATGAGGTTTTCCAGTACCACATCCATCATCCTGGCTCGTCATGTTTCGGGACCCCCATGTGGCTCCTGGTTTTCCCAATCAATCTCCCTGTGGTTGAAATCGCCCATAACCAGTAACTTTGCTCTGCTCGAGTGAGCTTTTCTTGCCACCTCAGCCAGTGTGTCCACCATTGCTCTGTTGCTCTCTTCACATTTCTGTCTTGGGCTCCTGCAGTACTGTGGTGGATTATACATTACTGCAATGACTACCTTATGTTCCCAGACTGAATTGTACCTACTATGTAATCCCTTTCTCCAATCTTGTCTGAGCTTTTATTTCCTCAAATCCCCATCAGTTTTTTATAATCAGTGCAACCCCTCCTCCCCCCTCTGCTCCTTCTTTCTTTCCTCAGGATCTGATATCCCGATGGGAAGATTGCATCTGTTATTGTCTCATTGAGTTTCGTTTGTGACTGCTATGATGTCTGGGTAATTCTCATTGATACTGTCATTCCACTCCTCATATTTATCCATTATTCCATCCGCTTTCGTGAACCAAACCTTCAACTTCATTTTTAAAACTGTGGTCTTGGGAGAATATTGGGGTTGGGGGAGCGGGAGCCCTGGTGGTGGCCTTTAGGGGTTGCGGTGGGGGTGGGGTGTGTATGAGGGGGGTGGGGGCAGAGTGCCTATGGGGGGTTGCTGTAGGGATGGGGTTTGTGATGTGGGGGTGGGGGACAGAGGGAACAGTGTGCGGGTTTTGGTTTGCTGTGTTCAGTTGCATTGGGGTTGTCGTAGTTGGAGTCCTTCTACGGGTGTTTCTGGTGGGTGTGTTTGCTCTTCCACCTGGGTCTGGGTTCTTCTGCTCGTCTTCATCATTGCCTCTTGTTCCTCCTTTCGTCTTTGTACCCTCTCTTCAGTATCATCCTTTCTTTTTGTGTTCTGGCTAGATTGAGGTACACTCTCGAGCTGATTCTGCCTGGAAGATTACTTTGACAGGCTGTGTTCTTCCAATTGCAAACCACCCAATTCTCCGAAAATTTGTCACCTGGGTCATGCCGTCCTCACCTATTGCTTTCATGATACCTTCAATCACTTTTTTCTCCTCCTGTTTTCCTTCACTATATGTTTTCCCCTCGACTTCCTGGAGCCCATAGACAAAAACTGACCTCTCCCTTTCATCTTCCCACTGTATCTCCGTTTGCATCCTCTGAGGTGTTTTAGTTTCTTCCATTGAAGCGTTCCTGCCTTCGATCCCTTCCCTGGCTGAAGCCCCTATGCTCAGTAGTATGTCTTTCATGCTGAGCTGTTCCTGGCCACTGCAGTTGTCTGTTAGAGTCTCTGCATATAGCATAGCTTCTTCATTGTCTTCAGACCTCTCATTTGTTCTTAGTGTTCTCCTCGTCTTGTCCTGGGCCACACGTGGGTCTGATAGGACATTCGAATACAGTATAGCTTCTTTGCTCACTACAGTCGCCTTATTTGTGACTGATATAGAAGTTCCTGATGTCATGGCTGTACTGTCATTTGTCTCTTTAAGCTCTTTCAGATTTTTTATTTCCTCTTTTAAGCACTGTATCTTAGCTTCTGCTTCTATGGCTTGTCTCTCCCATTTCTTGCTCTCTGCAGCTATCCTCTCCTCCATTTTCCTGCCAAGCTCTTCTATCTTCCTTCCCCATTCTTCCTCCCTTTTTGTGAGCTCTGCCTCCCAATCTTTCCTCCCAGGTTCTTCCCTCTCAGGTTCTTCCCTCCCAGGTTCTTCCCTCCCAGGTTCTTCCCTCCCAGGTTCATCCTGTTCTCTGCCCTGCTCTTGGGTAACCCTTTTTTTTACCACAGAAAGAAGAGCTTATGTATTTTCAAGAGTGAGTGTGTGTGTGTGTGTGTGTGTGTGTATGTGTGTGTATGTGTGTGTGTGTGTGTGTGTATGTGTGTGTATGTGTGTGTGTGTGTGTGTGTGCGTATATGTGTGTGTGTTAGTTAGTTACCATTTTGTCCTAGGCACATGTCGATTAGACACTAGGCCTGTTGTATGTATGTGTGTGTGTGTGTGTGTAACGAAACACTTCGAAATGTTTCGGCCCCGCCGGGAATTGAACCCGGGCCCTCCGTGCGT
>WNWK01010966.1:12500-67187 GCA_009830355.1 Cherax destructor
AACCGGGAGACTTTGCTCCTGATTGTGTTAGAAACGTTATTACAGCATAAACAATAAATCGTTTGCCTACCCATACATAATCTACCAGTCTTTAATTAATGATTAGGAACTGCTGGTTTTATATTATTCGTTTTTTTCCTCATCTTTATCGAGAGATTTAGCAATCTTGCTTGTGACAGTGTTAATTCTAGGGTGCGCCGCAGTGCCACGAGTTGGGGGCCAATTTTCTTGTATTCCCTGTCATTGCACCCATTTGTACATAATCTGTCTCGTATTGGTGATTGGGAACAGCTGGCAGTTCATTCCCCCCAGCTTTTGGAAAGTGACAGTCGCATTGGTGCATTTGCTGACTCTTATGGGTGCCACGATGCCACTAACTGGACACATCTCCCTGTGTCTAGTTAGTGGCTTCACCCACCTGTGTGGTTATCCCACGAAGCATTCGGTGTCATGATACTAGAGTATAATAAGTGCATGTATGCTGCACACAACACTTGAATCATAACGTAGAATTTTTTTTTATAGTTACCCTTACAACATCACGTTCCGCCATGAACGTAAAGGGGTTCTATATAAATTATTTCTGTAAGGATGAAATCTGTTTAGCTAATCTGTTTTAATACAAATTATAACGTAAAGCAGTTGTGATATTTCCTAACATACTCGTAGTAGCTGACTGACTGCCCTGCTGGTCAGGGTATATAATTTTCTGGGAACTTTCCATACAAAGATTAAGATTAATTAATGGACTTTTGATAAGCAATTTCCAACTAGATTCGTTGGTATATATATATATATATATATATATATATATATATATATATATATATATATATATGTATATATGCATGCAAGATAAGCCACTGGGGGTGGAAATCTTTAGCTCAAGTACTTTCACACTTCTCAGTGCGTCATCAGGAGCTGTGCAAAGCTGCAACTGAAGGAGTGAGAGGAAGTGTTTCTGTGAGAGTAGCGCAGTGCGGGTAGTCAACGGTTTGGTGTCACCCGCACCACCACCTTCGCCCCCACCCCCCATGTGCGGTAGGAGAGAGCCTCCGGTGTTTTTTAGAGTCAAGGAATAGGAAATTAGAAGAAACAATAGCCAGCCCCCAAGCTTTTTCTAGTAACTTAGAACAGATCATGTGACTTGAGAAAATACGTTTCTCAGTGGATAATATACATATGGAATACTGTTATTCTGTGTATCCTTTTAAATAATAAAATAAAAGAAATGAATGTGCTCTTTTGTCCGTTTAAATGTACTGGTCTGGGGTTCTAGAATGTTCCCAGGGGTACTCAGAAGTACCTCTTCATATATTCCTAAATATTGTCTACCGGTCTTCTGAGTATCGATTAACATGCCGTAATTGGGAAACTTCTATACCATTAAGATAATATTTCTAGGATCCAAATTTCCTCTTCGAATATCTTTTAACTCCACTATCTATGCTATCACTGAATCCTGTGTACCTGTCCATGTATGGTACAGTAACAGCTAAACGGGATATACAGTATGCCACCATTCACGACAGACGTAGCATGATGTTATGATGCGTAGACATTGGTTGTTGCGTAGACACTGGTTGTTGCGTAGACACTGTTCGAGCGTCACCAGTCCATCATGAGACCACCTGTCATAATGAGCAATCCTGTGATTTTGCATAGCATTGTTGTTTATTAAGATTGTGTACAATAGACTCTACTAAATACTATCGAGCTTGTATAACCCATAATTTGAGTTATATATGGTATTCCTGTCATGTTTCAAGAGAGAAGTTTCAATTATGTTTCTTTCTAAGACAGAACTGTTGGGTACAAAAATCTGGGCAGCAACCCACCTCGGTGGGTGATTACAGGAACTAACGTGGTTAAAGATAGCGTTCGACTCCTGCCCTGTCCTGACTGAGTATTTATGTTGTATTATTCTGGTTTCCAGAAGATTACCTGTTTGACCAATATATGATAAAGGACACTGAGTACCCCACCAACTTTATTACAGGGTGTGTTTTTAATCAACCTTTATTTAACTGTCCCAGTGTTTTTTAATGTCTCACGCAGGCAGACCATGTTCTCATTGTATGGTAAAACTAGTACATTTTTCCTGGCAGTCACTTCGTTTCGGTCCTGTAGAAAGTCTTCCTTGCTGACATTATTGCCTTCTCGACAAAACGCCTACGGTATCTCAGGTTTGTGGCTATGTTGAATATCTTGCTGATTTCCTCATCTAAATATCTGGACTGCAGATGCGCAAGGCTCTCAAGAACATTGTGAGCAGCACACTCCTTTTTACCCTGGATTCGTGATTGGAATAGTAGTGAATGTATGACGTCACATTGCTGGACTTTCTATGGACTGTAAATTTGAATTTTCTGTCAACACGATGGATTAAAACATCTAGGAATGTCAAAGTTTTGTTTACTTCATATTCTGTTGTGAACTTTATGGAAGCAACTAGACCAATGAGTCTAGGTAGGAACTCCACATAGAATTAGCCATATATAAATTATAAATATATAATATATATATTACTATAATTTCACTGGTTATATATATTTAATTTTTGATCGCTCTGCTGACTCAATGTTCATGGACTGATATATAATAATATATATATATATATATATATATATATATATATATATATATATATATATATATATATATATATATATATATATATATATATATATATATATATATATTGTGAATAGGTAAAATTGGTCAATTAGCAAGAATTCATTTAAAATTAAGTCCTTTCTAAAATTTTCTCAAATACGTTTAAAGCTATATTTTTTTTAATTTATGTAAAAATTAATAATTTTGTACCAAAGGAACCTTAGAAAACTTACCTAACCTTATTATAAAAAGTGCAATTTAATTTATCCTAATCCAACTAAATGAATTTTAGATAAGTTTACAATATATGAAGGAATAATGTGAGAAGTCACGAAACCACGTGGAATTTCGCTACTTTTTTCACTATTGTTATTTTACATTTTGTGGTATAACGTGTTTAGTGTGCTGCTCTTACTGCATACATACACAGAAGAAGCCACATGGGGTTGTAAGTCTTTAGCTCATTGTTAAGATCTCCTGTTTGCGATTGTATTACATTGATATGTACATGTAAATGATATACTACATTGTACTTAAATCAAGATGCATCACAGTAATAGTACTCAAGGAGTGACGTCACTGTATTTAATTAATGAAGTCATCCTTGTCAGGGAGTGAAGTCGTCCAACTCAAGAATTGAAGTCATCGTACTCAAAGAGAGAGAGGTCATCGCATTCAGAAATTAAGTGATCATACTCAAGTATTGAAGTCATCGTATTAGGGGGACGAAGTCATTGGATCCCCTGAATGAAGTCATCGTACTCAAGGAATGAAGTCATCGTACTCAAGGATTGAAGTCATCGTACTCAAGGAATGAAGTCATCTACTCAAGGAATGAAGTCATCGTACTCAAGGAATGAAGTCATCGTACTCAAGGAATGAAGTCATCGTACTCAAGGAATGAAGTCATCACCCAAGTGCATTATTACTCACCTGAGGTCAAATGATAATGAGTGTTCACAGTTCATTTGATATCTCTAAGACGAGACATTAGTGAGTCTCTTCGTGTCTTCTGTCTCTAAGACGAGACATTAGTGAGTCTCTTTGTGTCTTCTGTCTCTAAGACGAGACATTAGTGAGTCTCTTTGTGTCTTCTGTCTCTAAGACGAGACATTAGTGAGTCTCTTTGTGTCTTCTGTCTCTAAGACGAGACATTAGTGAGTCTCTTTGTGTCTTCTGTCTCTAAGACGAGACATTAGGAGTCTCTTTGTGTCTTCTGTCTCTAAGACGAGTCATTAGTGAGTCTCTTTGTGTCTTCTGTCTCTAAGACGAGACATTAGTGAGTCTCTTTGTGTCTTCTGTCTCTAAGACGAGACATTAGGAGTCTCTTTGTGTCTTCTGTCTCTAATACGAGACATTAGTGAGTCTCTTTGTGTCTTCTGTCTCTAAGATGAGTCATTAGTGAGTCTCTTTGTGTCTTCTGTCTCTAAGACGAGTCATTAGTGAGTCTCTTTGTGTCTTCTGTCTCTAAGACGAGTCATTAGTGAGTCTCTTTGTGTCTTCTGTCTCTAAGACGAGACATTAGTGAGTTTCTTTGTGTCTTCTGTCTCTAAGACGAGTCATTAGTGAGTCTCTTTGTGCCTTCTGTCTCTAAGACGAGACATTAGTGAGTCTCTTTATGTCTTCTGTCTCTAAGACGAGTCATTAGTGAGTCTCTTTGTGTCTTCTGTCTCTAAGACGAGACATTAGGAGTCTCTTTGTGTCTTCTGTCTCGAAGACGAGACATTATTGAGTCTCTTTGTGTCTTCTTTCTCTAAAACGAGACATTATTGAGTGTCTTTGTGTCTTCTGTCTCTAAGACGAGACATTAGTGAGTCTCTTTGTGTCTTCTGTCTCTAAGACGAGACATTAGTGAGTCTCTTTGTGTCTTCTGTCTCTAAGACGAGACATTAGTGAGTCTCTTTGTGTCTTCTGTCTCTAAGACGAGACATTAGTGAGTCTCTTTGTGTCTTCTGTCTCTAAGACGAGGCATTAGTGAGTCGCTTTGTGTCTTCTGTCTCTAAGACGAGTCATTAGGGAGTCTCTTTGTGTCTTCTGTCTCTAAGACGAGACATTAGTGAGTCTCTTTGTGTCTTCTGTCTCTAAAACGAGACATTAGGAGTCTCTTTGTGTCTTCTGTCTCTAAGATGAGTCATTAGTGAGTCTCTTTGTGTCTTCTGTCTCTAAGACGAGACATTAATGAGTGTCTTTGTGTCTTCTGTCTCTAATACGAGACATTAGTGAGTCTCTTTGTGTCTTCTGTCTCTAAGATGAGTCATTAGTGAGTCTCTTTGTGTCTTCTGTCTCTAAGACGAGACATTAGTGAGTCTCTTTGTGTCTTCTGTCTCTAAGACGAGTCATTAGTGAGTCTCTTTGTGTCTTCTGTCTCTAAGACGAGACATTAGTGAGTCTCTTTGTGTCTTCTGTCTCTAAGACGAGACATTAGGAGTCTCTTTGTGTCTTCTGTCTCGAAGACGAGACATTAAGGAGTCTCTTTGTGTCTTCTGTCTCTAAGACGAGACATTAGTGAGTGTCTTTGTGTCTTCTGTCTCTAAAACGAGACATTAATGAGTGTCTTTGTTTCTTCTGTCTCTAAGACGAGACATTAGTGAGTCTCTTTGTGTCTTCTGTCTCTAAGAGAGCATTAGTAGAGTCTCTTTGTGTCTTCTGTCTCTAAGACGAGTCATTATGAGTGTCTTTGTCTTCTGTCTCTAAAAGGACATTATGAGTCTCTTGTGCTTCTGTCTCTAAGACGAGACATTAGGAGTCTCTTTGTGTCTTCTGTCTCGAAGACGAGACATTAAGGAGTCTCTTTGTGTGTTCTGTCTCTAAGACGAGACATTAATGAATCTATGCATAGCTTTATAAACCTCTTAATTCAACGTCGCTTGGGAGAGAAATTCAAGTGTATAATCTTACACTTGCCTCTGTTTACCCATCAAAAATTGGCCGCCACTTTAATTTGATTTTGCTGCAGCTTGCGCAGGGGCTGACTATCACCTAGCAGTCAGCAGGTGCTGTCACCTAGCAGTCATCAGGTGCTGTCACCTAGCAGTCAGCAGGTGCTATCACCTAGCAGTCAGCAGGTGCTGACTCTCACCTGGCAGCAGCCTCTCTCCAGGACATTTGCGATTTTATGCTTAAAATAGTGTGATATTTTGATCCTCGCTCAATTTATTTGAGTCTCCCTCTCCTCAACTGCTTTGATGGTTGATGCATCTTATAGCCAGGGTAGTACCCATTGATGCATTTAATAGCCAGGGTAATGCCCATTGATGCATCTTATAGCCAGGGTAGTGCCCATTGATGCATCTTATAGCCAGGGTAGTGCCCATTGATGCATCTTATACAAGGGTAGTGCCCGTTGATGCATTTTATAGCCAGGGTAGTGCCCGTTGATGCATTTTATAGCCAGGGTAGTGCCCATTGATGCATTTTATAGCCAGGATAGTGCCCAGTGATGTATTTTATAGCCAGGGTAGTGCCCAGTGATGCATCTTATAGCCAGGGTAGTGCCCAGTGATGCATTTTATAGCCAGGGTAGTGCCCAGTGATGCATTTTATAGCCAGGGTAGTGCCCATTGATGCATTTTATAGCCAGGGTAGTGCCCAGTGATGCATCTTATAGCCAGGGTAGTGCCCATTGATGCATCTTATAGCCAGGGTAGTGCCACTGATGCATCTTAGAGCAGGGTAGTGCCTATTAATGCATACTATAGCCAGAGTTGGGCCCATTGATGCATCTTATAATCAGGGTAGTGCCCATTGATGCATCTTATAATAAGGGTAGTGTCCATTGATGCATCTTATAGTCAGGTAGTGCCCAATGATGCAACTTATAGCCAGGGTTTTGCCCATTGATGCATCTTATAGCCAGGGTAGTAGCTATTGATGTATCTTATAGCCAGGCAGTGCCATTAAGGCATCTTATAGCCACGTAGTGCCTATTGATGAATCTTAAAGCCGAGTAGTGCCCATTGATGCATCTTATAGGAACATAGTGCCTATTGATGCATCTTGTAGCCAGGGATGTGTCTAGTGATGCATCTTATTGTCAGTTTAGTGCCCATTGATGCATCATATGACCAGGTAGTGCCCATTGATGCACCGTATAGCCAGGGTAGTGCCCATTGATGCACTGTATAGCCAGAATTGTGCCCACTGATGCATCTTATAGTCAGGTAGTACCCATTGATGCATCTTATAATCAGGGTAGTGTCCAGTGATGTATCGTATAGCCAGGGTTGTGCCCATTGATGCATCTTAGAGTCAGGTAGTACCCATTGATACATCTTATACCAGGGTAGTGCCCAGTGACGTATCTTATAATCAGGGTAGTGCCCATTGATGCATCATATACCAGGGTAGTGCCCAGTGATGTATCTTATAGCCAGGGTTGTGCCAATTGATGCATCTTATAGTCAGGTAGTACCCATTGATTCATCTTATACCAGGGTAGTGCCCAGTGAGGAATCTTATACCAGGGTAGTGCCCAGTGATGTATCTTATAGCCAGGGTTGTGCCCATTGATGCATTTTATAGTCAGGTAGTACCCACTGATGCATCTTATACCAGGGTAGTGCCCATTGATGCATCTTATACCAGGGTAGTGCCCAGTGATGTATCTTATAGCCAGGGTTGTGCCCATTGATGCATCTTATACCAGGGTAGTGCCCAGTGTTACAAAAAGGGTGATATCTATTAAGTATAAACATCTCCAGAGAATACTAGAAAATTAACACCACATACTCAGGAATTAATACCACATACATAAAAATTAACACCACATACTCAGGAATTAATACCACATACTTAAAAATTAACTCCACTTAGTCAGGTATTAACATATCTTTTTTCAGGATTTTGCACCATATCACATACTCCTAATTAACACCATATAATTAGGAATTTGCATCCCATACTCAAGAATTTACACCGCATACTCAAGGATTTACACCGCATACTCAAGGATTTACACCGCATACTCAAGGATTTACACCGCATACTCAAGGATTTACACCGCATACTCAAGGATTTACACCGCATACTCAAGGATTTATACCACATACTCAAGGATTTACACCGCATACTCAAGGATTTACACCGCATACTCAAGGATTTACACCGCATACTCAAGGATTTACACCGCATACTCAAGGATTTATACCACATACTCAAGGATTTATACCACATACTTAGGAATGTACATCAAATACTCAGGTATTTACGTCACGTACTCCAGCATTTACACCACATACTCAGAAATTTACACCACGTACTCCAGCATTTACACCACGTACTCCAGCATTTACACCACGTACTCCAGCATTTACACCACGTACTCCAGCATTTACACCACGTACTCCAGCATTTACACACACTCAGATGTACTACCAGCATTTACACCACGTACTCAGCATTTACACCACGTACTCCAGCATTTACACCACGTACTCCAGCATGTACACCACGTACTCAGCATTTACACCACGTCCCAGCATGTACACCAGTACTCCAGCATTTACACCACGTACTCAAGCATTTACACCACGTACTCCAGCATTTACACCACGTACTCCAGCATGTACACCACGTACTCCAGCATTTACACCACGTACTCCAGCATGTACACCACGTACTCCAGCATTTACACCACGTACTCCAGCATTTACACCACGTACTCCAGCATGTACACCACGTACTCCAGCATGTACACCACGTACTCCAGCATTTACACCACGTACTCCAGCATGTACACCACGTACTCAAGGTGTCAAACAACAACACTAATTGTAATCTGGAATTCAAGTCAAGCGGCTGTAGACGCTGCTCGTCTGACCTCCTCCTCCTCCCTCTCTCTTTCTCTTCTCTTCTACTTTATTATTATTTAACTCTCGTTGTTTTTATCTTTCTATGTTACCTGTTGTTTCATCTTTAACCTTCACTAACAGAGACAAAATATTCTTTCCATCTTTCTTCTGTTCCTCTTCATTGGTAACTTCGTCTCTCTTTTTCCTTGCATAATTCTTGTGCCTCCTAATCATCCTGGGTCTCCTTATCTCATTACTCATCATTCTTCTCCCCTCATTAACCAGGTTAAGTACCAGGTACTGAGGATAAGTTTTTAACACAGGTTTCGGTACCAGGTAGTGAGGATAACTTTCTAAATCCTCTGTAACTGGTGTTTTTACAGGTGCGATGTTGATATAATAATTCTCGTGTAGTCGATAAACTTTAAGGGACACGTAAGTCCTCAGTCTTCTAATACCAGGTATATTTTTCCATTTTAATCTACCTTGTCCAAAATTACTATCGCATTTGCTTTTTCTGTTTCGTAAGGTGAAGTCCAGGATCTTTCCTTAATACGTACATGGTATAACTTAACAAATCTTTGAGGACAACTGTGTTGTAAAGGTGTGAGCGAAGCTCTGGAATATTATGCTCCAGAGGTAATGGCGACAACTCAACACCTTACAACATAAGAATCAAGTCAAAATACCTTTTGAAATACTTGAATATCAAGGTAAATGTCAAAGTAACTCCAGAACCAACAGTGAATAGTGACGGTGTAATAACTTGAACCAATACTGTAGTGGAGGTCTTACATAATGGAACCTACAGTAACTTAGCACAGCCTACCGTAACTTAACACAGCCTTCAGTAACTTAACACACCGTACCGTAACTTAACACAGCCTACAGTAACTTAACACTACCTACAGTAACTTAGCACTACCTACAGTAACTTAACACTACCTACAGTAACTTAACACAACCTACAATAACTTAACACAGCCTTCAGTAACTTAACACAACCTACAATAACTTAACACAGCCTACGGTAACTTAACACAGCCCTCAGTAACTTAACACAGCCTACAGTAACTTAACACAGCCTACAGTAACTTAACACTACCTACAGTAACTTAACACAACCTACAATAACTTAACACAACCTACAATAACCCAACACAACCTACAATAACCTAACACAACCTACAATAACCCAACACAACCTACAATAACCTAACACAACCTACAATAACTTAACCTAGAGCAACTTAACATATCCTGCAATAACTTAACACGACTTACAATAACTTCCCATACAGTAACTTAACACAACCCTTAATAACTTAACCTACAGTAACTTAACACATCCTACAATAACTTAACACAACCTACAATAACCCAACACAACCTACAATAACCTAACACAACCTACAATAACCCAACACAACCTACAATAACCTAACACAACCTACAATAACTTAACACAACCTACAATAACCTAACACAACCTACAATAACCTAACACAACCTACAATAACCCAACACAACCTACAATAACCTAACACAACCTACAATAACCTAACACAACCTACAATAACTTAACACAACCTACAATAACTTAACCTAGAGCAACTTAACATATCCTGCAATAACTTAACACGACTTACAATAACTTTCCATACAGTAACTTAACACATCCTACAATAACTTAACACGACCTACAATAACTTTACCTGCAGTAACTTAACATAACCTACAATAATTTAACCTACAGTAACTTAACACATCCTACAATAACTTAACACAACCTACAATAACCTAACACAACCTACAATAACTCAACACAACCTACAATAACCCATCACAACCTACAATAACCTAACACAACCTACAATAACCTAACACAACCTTCAGATCAGTTTTCAACAGATGAGAATAATTGAAACATCTTCGGCCATAATCTTCGAAGCGCTCACACAGATTCACTCCATAAATACGAAAGTTTCAGTCTGCATCTAAAGATATTAATTTTGGATGAAAATATATGTGACGACTCAATTTAGGCAACCTCAAATTTATTAAATGTTACTCAAATACTAGAGACAGGTAGCAAGATATTTACATCAAACTGTCACTCATCCTCATATGGTTTAATAGTATGTTAACTATAAGAATTATTGTAGACAAGAGCGTGCCAAGGTGTCCGTATCTCTCTGTCTGTATATGTATATATATATATATATATATATATATATATATATATATATATATATATATATATATATATATATATATATATATATATATATATATATATATACATATATATATATATATATATATATATATATATATATATATATATATATATATATAATATATATATATATATATATATATAGTATATATATATATGCATGACATATATATATATATATATATATATATATATATATATATATATATATATATATATATATATATATATATATATATATCCTTCCCAATAGAGCTAAGTGGTATAGATATGTTGATGATATTTTGTGCCTTATGCCTAAGAATGTAGACATAAACCATTTCCTTGTTAAATTAAATAGCTTAGCTCATTCTATAAATTTTACTGTTGAATTCGAAGTAAATAACTCATTGCCCTTCCTAGATGTTTTTATTATTAAGGGTAACATTGATTTTAAATTTAAAATTTACAGAAAACCTACAAATAATTGTTCCTATGTACACTATTACTCTTCACATCAATATAGAGTTAAAGTGTCGGTTTTTTCTTCAATGTTTTTGAGAGCTTTACGTATTTGTAGTCCAGAGTTCATAGATGAAGAAATCTCTAAAATTTATGAAATAGCTAATGATTTAAAATACCCTAGAAACATAATTGATAAATCTTTTAAAATAGCTAGGAATACTTTTTACAATCCCAAAGGGACAACCAACCTTATTCAACCAAAAATATGTTGGTTCTCCCTTACCATGAAAACTTGGTTGATATGCCTTCCTTTCTTAAGAATTTTAATATCAAAGTTGTATTTAAAAATCTTGATACAGTAAAAAGACTTTTGATAAAAAATTCCCCCCAAAATGCTGACGGATGTGTCTATAAGATTCCCTGTAAAATATGCGATAAAGTTTATTATGGTCAAACTGGTAAAAGTCTTGAACTAAGATTAAAACAACATAAATATAGCATTAGAACTGGACAAGATTCTAATGCTCTATTTATTCATGTGAAGACTTTAACCATCCAATTGATTTTCAAAATGCTGAGAAGGTTGTATCAAGCAAGTCCATGGTTGAGAGGAATATAATAGAATCATGTTTCATTAAAAGCAGTTTTGAAAATAATATGAATATTTCTTTTGGTTTATATAAATTGGATTCTTTTATAATTAATAAAATTTGGGAAGAATTTAATGATAAATTGGACTAATCTTAATTCTTGGGAAGAGTTTCAGGTCCTTTCTTGTTTTTCCTCTTCACAGAGTCGTGCGATGTTACGCTACTGTGAGGTGTAGTCTTTGTTAGTGTGATGTGACTGTGAGGTGTAGTCTCACCCCTTATATAAGTCCTCTTGTCATGTTTCCTTTTATAGTTCCTTGATAATGTGAGTAGTCACGAAAGCGCTTGGAATTCCTCTATTTTTCATAGTGGTTGTTTTGCATATTTTGATATCACCTGATTACTGTGAATTTTTTGCATATATATATATATATATATATATATATATATATATATATATATTTTTTCAACAAGTCGGCCGTCTCCCACCGAGGCAGGGTGACCCAAAAGAAAGAAAATCCCCAAAAGAAAATACTTTCATCATCACTCAACACTTTCACCACACTCATACATAATCACTGTCTTTGCAGAGGAGCTCAGATACGACAGCTGAGAATTGTCCCTCCCAGCTGTCACTATCCCAGTCCCCTCCTTTAAAGGGCAGGCATTGTACTTCCCATTTCCAGGACTCAAGTCCAACTAAATCAATTAACTGGTTTCCTGAATCCCTTCACACAATGTTACCCTGCTCACACTCCAACAGATCGTCATGTCCCAAAACCATTCGTCTCCATTCACTCCTATCTAACACGCTCACACATGCTTGCTGGAAGTCCAAGCCCCTCGCCCACAATACCTCCTTTACCCCTTCCCTCCAACCTTTTCTAAGACGACCCCTACCCCGCCTTCCTTCCCCTACAGATTTATACGCTCTCCAAGTCATTCTACTTTGATCCATTCTCTCTAAATGACCAAACCACCTCAACAACCCCTCTTCAGCCCTCTGACAAATACTTTTAGTAACTCCACACCTTCTTCTAATTTCCACATTCCGAATTTTCTGCATAATATTTACACCACACATTGCCCTTAGACAGGACATCTCCACTGCCTCCAGCCTCCTCCTCGCTGCAGCATTTGCAACCCATGCTTCACACCCATATAAGAGTGTTGGTACCACTATACTTTCGTACATTCCTTCTTTGCCCCCATGGATAACGTTTTTGTCTCCACAGATACCTCAACGCACCACTCACCTTTTTCCTTCATCAATTCTATGGTTAACCTCATCCTTCATAAACCCATCCGCTGACACGTCAACTCCCAAATATCTGAAAACATTTACTTCTTCCATAATCCCTCTCTCCAATGTGATATCCAATTTTTCTATATTTAAATCGTTTGATACCCTCATCACCTTACTCTTATCTATGTTCACTTTCAACTTTCTACCTTTACACACTCTCCCAAACTCGTCCACTAACCTTTGCAACTTTTCTTTAGAATCTCCCATAAGCACAGTATCATCAGCAAAAAGTAACTGTGTCAACTCCCATTTTGCATTTAATTCTCCAAAATTTAATCCCACCCCTCTCCCCAACACCCTAGCATTTACTTCTTTTACAACCCCATCTATAAATATATTAAACAACCATGGTGACATTACACATCCCTGTCTAAGACCTACTTTTACCGGGAAGTAATCTCCCTCTCTCCTACACACCCTAACCTGAGCCTCACTATCCTCATAAAAACTCTTTACAGCCTTTAATAACTTACTACCTATTCCATACACTTGCAACATTTGCCACATTGCTCCCCTATCCACTCTATCATATGCCTTTTCTAAATCCATAAATGCAATAAAAACTTCTCTACCTTTATCTAAATACTGTTCACATATATGCTTCACTGTAAACACTTGATCTACACATCCCCTACCCACTCTAAAGCCTCCTTGCTCATCTGCAATATATATATATATATATATATATATATATATATATATATATATATATATATATATATATATATATATATATATATATATATATATATATATATATATATATATATATATATATATATATATATATATATATATATATATATATATACGTATATATATATATATAATAATACTTTATTGAGACATGGTACAATGATACATGGTAGACAAGATATAGTTCTTAATGAGATGTACATGCAAAGCCCCTAATATGCTGTGCATATTAGTGCATATATACAATATATCTATCTCTCTTCTCTCTCTCTCTCTCTCTTCTCTCTATATATATATATATATATATATATATATATATATATATATATATATATATATATATATATATATATATATATATATATATATAATACATATACATATTCACTTTATTATATATATTTGTATATAAATATATATACATATATATATATATATATATATATATATATATATATATATCATATATATAATAATAATAATAATATATAATATATATATATATTTAAATATATATATATATATATATATATATATATATATATATATATATATATATATATATATATATATATATATATATATCACTGCTTGTGATCAATTACATGAACGTGATTTAAGTTTAGCTGTTTTACTCTGCCTTCACCATTCAGCATATCTACTTGCTGTAATTCAGCCTGGCCTACATGCTGTAATTCAGCCTGGCCTACATGCTGTAATTCAGCCTGGCCTACATGCTGTAATTCAGCCTGGCCTACATGCTCTATGGGATCCAGGCCCAGAATTAATCTCACCATTTTGTTCTGGGTGATTTGTAATCTTTCATTTTTTTGTTAGAACAATAATTGTTACGCAGAAATTGGGATTACCTGAGGCCTAATGCCTAGTCTAAGGGCAAAGGGTAAAAGTTACACAAAACACCTGTAAAACTAGGCCTCCCAGGTCTATCCCCATTGAAACAGAAGGTGCTAAACCATTGTTTAGTGCTCCAATGGGTTGGGGTATCCGAAGGTTCACACAAAAATTCCTACTTTATACAAAATATATTTATTTATTAGATTAACAATATATACACACTCCTAAAACACACCCTCCTTAAAACAATGTTCACTATCAGTTCTGCTGACATGCTTGGGTTAGGACTTCAGATATTTCCTGAGATACGAAGTGGGTTCCACACTGGACATTAAATATACCTATAGTTTCTCGGTCAAGTCTGTTCCTAGGTGTAGTGATAGTTTGTTGTCTACTTACCATCTGCTGCAGGATTCTAGTTCTAGTGATAGTAAATTAGTACGTTAGAGACTAACAGAGCACTGTCATTTGCATACAACAGAAGATACACTTGACACTGATGGGCATATCATTCACATAACATAAAAATAGTAAGGAGCACAGAATACTTCCTTGGGAACCCCCGCTAATGCTATCGGCAGGGGTTCTAATTCTGTATGATTGATCTTGACAATTTGTCTCCTCTTACTCAGGTAGGACTCAAACCAGTCTACAGAGACAATGTCGATAGCTTAAACAATATACAATGTTTAACTATATCGAATGTCTTGCAAGCCTAAGGTCGCTATATCTATGATATTCCCTAACGACATTTGAGTTCTCAGGTAGTCCATCAGATTAATTAGTGAGGTGTCGGTCGAGTAAGGTCTTCTGAAACCTGATTGGTGACTATGGAGAATGTTTTTGTCATTAAGAAACTTAACTACTTGATAATCCACCGCTTTCTCTAGAATCTTGAACTGAGTATACTGAGTATACTAACAGGCCTATAGTTGCTGAAGTCAGATCTACTAATTTACTTGAAGAAAGGAGTAACTCCTTGAACCCGTTTGGCAAGGTACTGATGGTGAAGGACAAATTTATTATATGCGCAATGGGGACTGACAATTTTGAGAAAGCATCTTTTAGTAATTTGGTTGTAATGTTTTCTGGACTGGTGCTTTTAGTTGGGTTTAAGTTGCTTAGTTCTTTTCGCAGGAAGTCATAAGATACACCAACGCAAGATTTATTTGAGTCTGTTGTTGAAGGTGTTTGATACAACTGACACTTTACTGACTAATAGTGATGCAACAATATGCCACTTTAGTTGTTTCATGGTATACTTCGTTGTCGATATTTAGCACTACGTTAGATATATCTTCTGATTTACGGTTATACCGCAACGCTTTTAGATGTTGCCAAAGCTTTCTGGAATTCTTCTTGTATCCTTCGATCGTTGAGCAATAGTGCCTTGTCTTTTCTCCTGTTATAAGCCTCTGCATTCTGTTCCTTACCATGTGAAATTCATTAAGTGTTGCGGCATCTTGCCTGTTTCCCCTTACACTACAGCTACAAAACTGCAACATTAACACCCCTCCTTCAGAGTACAGACACTGTACTTCCCATCTCCAGGACTCAAGTCCGGCCTGCCGGTTTCCCTGAATTCCTTCATAAATGTTACCTTGCTCACACTCCAACAACATGTCAAGTCCTAAAAACCATTTGTCTCAATTCGCTCTTATATAACACGCTCACGCATGCTTGCTGGAAGTCCAAGCCCCTCGCAACAAAACCTCCTTCCCCGCCTTCCCTCCACTACAGATTTATACACTCTCGAAGTCATTCTATTTCGTTCCATTCTATACCAGAATTAAATATAAATCGTAAAACTTCAGCTGCCTGGCCTGGGAATTGCTTTCAGAACCCTGAACAGGGAATTATAGAATATTGTAGACAATGTATGACAAACACATTATTAAACACATCATGGAACCAGAATGCTGCTCCTCCACCTGTTCTAGGGAATAGACTACGAAGAAATACTTAAGGGGCACGTAAGTTTCCCCGCCTTCTTATAACATGTTCATTTTTCCCCTATAATCTACCTTGTCCATAATTACTATCGCATTTGCTTTGTCTGCTTCGTAAGGTGAAGTCCAGGATCTTTCCTTAATTCATAACTTAACAAATCTTTGAGGACAATTGTGTTGTAGAGGTCTGAGCGAAACTCAGACCTCTACAACACAATTGGCACAGAGACGTTAGAACAACAATTTTCTTCGTCTTTAAATTGCAAGTGGAACACACTAGACTCACAAGTGGTGAAGGTAAACCTATACACAGCTTTAAGAGTAGCTATGATCGGGTGTAGAGGTATGAAATCATTAAAACCTGACCATAAGAATTAAAAGGAGGGGCGAGAAGCTATGACCCAACCCATGCAAGCACAGCTAGGTAATTACAAATAGGTAAGTACAGGGCACATCTGCCTCTGCTGCCCATTTTATCCTATGTACAAACGTAAAAGGCATACATCTATTGACCATTCTCTCCCATGTACCACGTACAATGCACACAACTACTGAACATTCTCTCCCATGTACCACGTACAATGCACACAACTACTGAACATTCTCTCCCATGTACCACGTACAATGCACACAACTACTGAACATTCTCTCCCATGTACCACGTACAATGCACACAACTACTGAACATTCTCTCCCATGTATCACGTACAATGCGCACAACTACTGAACATTCTCTCCCATGTACCACGTACAATGCGCACAACTACTGAACATTCTCTCCCATGTACCACGTACAATGCGCACAACTACTGAACATTCTCTCCCATGTACCACGTACAATGCACACAACTACTGAACATTCTCTCCCATGTATCACGTACAATGCGCACAACTACTGAACATTCTCTCCCATGTACCACGTACAATGCGCACAACTACTGAATATTCTCTCCCATGTACCACGTACAATGCGCACAACTACTGAACATTCTCTCCCATGTACCACGTACAATGCACACAACTACTGAACATTCTCTCCCATGTACCACGTACAATACACACAACTACTGAACATTCTCTCCCATGTACCACGTAAAATGCACTACTATTGACCATTATAAACTATACAACGACAAAAATCTACGTAATGTGACTTAACAAGTTAACTCGTTCTTTAGTACATATATATTCACAACAAAGTTAAAACTTACAATTCAAAATGTTAAACTTACACTCCCCAGTGTTAAAAATATTTTCACTTTACTTTGTTAAAAGGACGTACACGTTACAATGATAAAATTGCTTGTAATTCATAGTGTTAAAACAACTTTACAATAATAATGTTAAAAATAGTTACACATCACAACTAAATACGTATATAAATACTTACACTTTGCAATGATATAAATATGTACGCTTCATAATGATAAAAGTTATAAGTAATTACGCCACTTAACGATGTTAGACGTATACACGAAGTTAGAAGTAATCAAACTACACGAAATTAGAAGTAATTATACTACAAGAAGTTAGAAGTAATTATACTACACGAAATTAGAAGTAATCACACTACACGAAGTTAGAAGTAATTATACTACACGAAGTTAGAAGTAATTATACTACACGAAGTTAGAAGTATTTATACTACACGAAATTAGAAGTAATTACCCTACACGAAGTTAGAAGTTATTATACTACACGAAATTAGAAGTAATTATACTACACGAAGTTAGAAGTAATTATACTACACGAAATTAGAAGTAATTACCCTACACGAAGTTAGAAGTAACTATACTACACGAAATTAGAAGGAATTATACTACACGAAGTTAGAAGTAATCACACTACACGAAGTTAGAAGTAATCACACTACACGAAGTTAGAAGTAATTCTACTACACGAAGTTAGAAGTAATTATACTACACGAAGCTTGAAGTAATTATACTACACGAAATTAAAAGTAATTATACTACACGAAGTTAGAAGTAATTATACTACACGAAATTGGAAGTAATTACCCTACACGAAATTAGAAGTAATTATACTACACGAAGTTAGAAGTAATAACACAACACGAAGTTAGAAGTAATCAAACTACACGAAGTTAGAAGTAATTATACTACACGAAATTAGAAGTAATTATACTACACGAAATTAGAAGTAATTATTATTCACGAAGTTAGAAGTAATTATTATTCACGAAGTTAGAAGTAATTATACTACACGAAGCTAGAAGTAATTATACTACACGAAGTTATAAGTAATCACACTACGAAGCTAAAAGTATTATAGTACACGAAGTTAGAAGTAATTATACTACACGAAGTTAGAAGTAATTATACTACACGAAGTTAGAAGTAATTATACTACACGAAGTTAGAAGTAATTATACTACACGAAGTTAGAAGTAATTATTCTACACGAAGTTAGAACAGAAAGACACTAATAATATCCCAGCAATTAATTTTTATAGTGTCCCTGAAGAAGATAAATTATGTAATATCACAGTCAATAGCGAAATGGTTATGAAACAAGTAGACCGACTGAAACAAAATAAATCGCCGGGTCCTGATGAGCTTTTTGCAAGGGTTCTTAAGGAATGCAAAATGGAACTCTGTGAACCAATATCTAACACTTTTAATTTATCTCTTCAAACAGGTGTAGTGTCTGATATGTGGAAGATGGCTAATGTAATTCCTATTTTTAAAGCAGGGGACAAGTCACTACCGTCAAATTACTGCCCAATAAGCCTGACCTCAATTGTTGGTAAATTACTAGAGTCAATTATAGCTGATATCATAAGAAGCCATCTTGATAACCATAATTTGATTAATGATACTCAGCATGGATTCACGAGGGGCCGTTCCTGTCTAACTAATTTATTAACCTTTTTCAGTAAAGCTTTCGAGGCTGTTGATCATGATAAAGAATTCGATATTGTTTATTAAGATTTTAGTAAGGCTTTTGATAGAGTACCGCACCAGAGACTGTTAAAGAAAGTGGCAGCTCATGGCATTGGGGGAAAAGTGCTGTCATGGATCGAGTCATGGCTCACCAATAGGAAGCAGAGAGTGTGCATAAATGGGGTTAAATCCGAATGGGGATCAGTAACAAGTGGTATTCCACAGGGATCAGTCTTAGACCCGTTGTTATTTATAATATATATAAATGACCTTGATGAGGGAATTACTAGTGATATGAGCAAATTCGCCGACGACACGAAGATAGGTAGGATAATTGATTCAAACGTAGATGTCAGGGAACTTCAGGAGGATTTAGACAAACTCAATTCCTGGTCAAAAAAGTGGCAGATGCAGTTCAATGTAGATAAATGCAAGGTTCTGAAGCTCGGGAGTGTCCATAACCCAAGCACTTATAAGTTAAATAACGTAGAACTTAGCCATACAGATTGCGAAAAGGACTTGGGGTGATGGTAAGCAGCAACCTTAAACCAAGACAGCAATGCCTAAGCGTACGTAATAAGGCAAATAGATTACTGGGATTTATATCAAGAAGTGTAAGCAACAGAAGTCCTGAGGTTATATTACAGCTTTATACATCGTTAGTAAGGCCTCACCTAGAATATGCAGCTCAATTCTGGTCTCCATATTACAGAATGGATATTAATTCGTTAGAAAACATTCAGCGTAGAATGACTAAATTCATACATAGCATTAGAAATCTTCCGTATGATGAAAGATTGAAGACCCTAAAATTACATTCACTTGTAAGACTAAGAATGAGGGGAGACATGATCGAGGTATACAAGTGGAAAATGGGTATTAACAAAGGGGATATAAATAAGGTCTTGAGGATATCTCTCCAAGAGAGAACCCGCAATAATGGATTCAAATTAGATAAGTTCAGATTTAGAAAGGATATAGGAAAGTATTGGTTTGGAAATAGGGTAGTTGATGAGTGGAACAGTCTGCCTAGTAGGGTTATTGAAGCAATTACCTTGGGTACTTTCAAATTTAGGTTGGATAAATTCATGAGTGAGAGGGGTTGGATTTGAGTGGGAATTGCACATAAGTAAATAGAATTATCAAAGCTTATTTCTTGGGTAGCATTGAAGATTGGGTTTAACAAATATTCTGTTAGTGGGATGGAATGTGAAGGACTTGCCTAGTATGGGCCAACAGGCCTGCTGCAGTGTTCCTCCTTTCTTATGTTCTTATGAAGATAGAAGTAATTATACTACACGAAGTTAGGAGTAATTATACTACACGAAGTTAGAAGTAATTACACTACACGAAGTTAGAAGTAATTATACTACACGAAGTTAGAAGTAATTATACTATACAGTGTTAGAAATAATTATACGTTAGAAAGCACTTAAGCTTCATATCCCAGAAAGTGTTAGTTCACTCTTCATAATATTCATATAAATGTCGAAAAAATAAGATAAATAGATAAATAAAGTTAATTATACAACACGAAGTTAAAAGTAATCACACTTCACGAAGTTAGAAGTAATAAAATTACACGAAGTTAGAAGTAATTATACTACACGAAATTAGAAGTAATTATACTACACGAAGTTATAAGTAATTATACTACACGAAGTTAGAAGTAATCACATTACACATTGCACGAAGTTAGAAATAATTATACTACTCGAAGTTAGAAGTAATCACATTACACGAAGTTAGAAGTAATTATACTACACGAAGTTAAAAGTAATTATACTACACGAAGTTAGAAGTATTTATACTGCACGAAGTTAGAAATAATTATACTACTCGAAGTTAGAAGTAATCACATTACACGAAGTTAGGAGTAATTATACTACACGAAGTTAGAAGTAATTATACTACACGAATTTAGAAGTAATTATGTTACACGAAGTTAGAAGTAATTATACTATACAGTGTTAGAAATAATTATACGTTAGAAAGCACTTAAGCTTCATATCCCAGAAAGTGTTAGTTCACTCTTCATAATATTCATATAAATGTCGAAAAAATAAGATAAATAGATAAATAAAGTTAATTACGTAAACGAGAGTTTATGGGAAGAAGATGATTGGTGCCAAGCAAGAAGAAGAAGAAGAAGAAGAAGAAGAAGAAGAAGAAGAAGAAGAAGAAGAAGAAGAAGAAGAAGAAGAAGAAGAAGAAGAAGAAGAAGAAGAAGAAGAAGAAGAAGAAGAAGAAGAAGAAGAAGAAGAAGAAGAAGAAGAAGAAGAAGAAGAAGAAGAAGAAGAAGAAGAAGAAGAAGAAGAAGAAGAAGAAGAAGAAGAAAAAGAAGAAGATACAGTATTGATATGGATAATTAAGTGATGATCATAATGATAAGGATTAAAGTTATGATAATGATTATTCTTCTTGCGTTACCATTACTGCTAATATCAACACTGCTGCTACTAGCACTAATGCTACTTGCACTGCTGCTACTAGCTGGTGGTGCTGCTGCTACTACTAGCACTGCTGCTACTAGCTGGTGGTGCTGCTGCTACTACTAACACTGCTGCTACTAGCTGGTGGTGCTGCTGCTACTACTAACACTGCTGCTACTAGCTATTAACACAGCTGCTACTAGCTACTAACACAGCTGCTACTAGCTACTAACACTGATGCTACTGTCTACTAGCACTACTTCTACTAGGTACTAACACTGCTGCTACTAGCTACTAACACATCTGCTACTAGCTACTAACACTGCTGCTACTAGCTACTAACACATCTGCTACTAGCTACTAACACTTCTGCTACTAGCTACTAACACAGCTGCTACAAGCTACTAACACAGCTACTACTAGCTACTAATACAGCTGCTACTAGCTACTAACACTGATGCTACTGGCTACTAGCACTCTTCTACTAAGTACTAACACTGCTGCTACTAGCTACTAACACAGCTGCTACTAGCTACTAAAACAGCTGCTACTAGCTACTAACACTGATGCTATTGTCTACTAGCACTGCTTCTACTAGGTACTAACACTGCTGCTACTAGCTACTAACACATCTGCTACTAGCTACTAACACTGCTGCTACTAGCTACTAACACATCTGCTACTAGCTACTAACACTGCTGCTACTAGCTACTAACACATCTGCTACTAGCTACTAACACAGCTGCTACTAGCTACTAACACTGATGCTACTGTCTACTAGCACTGCTTCTACTAGGTACTAACACTGCTGCTACTAGCTACTAACACATCTGCTACTAGCTACTAACACTGCTGCTACTAGCTACTAACACATCTGCTACTAGCTACTAACACTGCTGCTACTAGCTACTAACACAGCTGCTACAAGCTACTAACACAGCTGCTACTAGCTACTAATACAGCTGCTACTAGATACTAACACTGATGCTACTGGCTACTAGCACTCTTCTACTAGGTACTAACACTGCTGCTACTAGCTACTAACACAGCTGCTACTAGCTACTAACACTGCTGCTACTAGCTACTAACACAGCTGCTACAAGCTACTAACACAGCTACTACTAGCTACTAATACAGCTGCTACTAGCTACTAACACTGATGCTACTGGCTACTAGCACTCTTCTACTTGGTACTAACACTGCTGCTACTAGCTACTAAAACAGCTGCTACTAGCTACTAACACTGCTAATACTATCTACTAACACTGCTACTACTAGCTACTAACACTGCTGCTACTAGCTGCTAACACTGCTGCTACTAGCTGCTAACACAGCTGCTACTAGCTAATAACACAGCTGCTACTAGCTACAAACACTGCTACTACTGACTACTAGCACTGCTGCTACTAGCTACTAGCACTGCTTCTACTACTATTAACACTGCTGCTACTAGCTACTAACGCTCCTGCTACTAGCTACTATCACTGCTGCTACTAGCTATTAGCTACTAACACTGCTGCTACTAGCTACTAACACAGCTACTACTAGCTACTAATACAGCTGCTACTAGCTACTAACACTGATGCTACTGGCTACTAGCACTCTTCTACTAGGTACTAACACTGCTGCTACTAGCTACTAACACAGCTGCTACTAGCTACTAAAACAGCTGCTACTAGCTACTAACACTGATGCTACTGTCTACTAGCACTGCTTCTACTAGGTACTAACACTGCTGCTACTAGCTACTAACACATCTGCTACTAGCTACTAACACTGCTGCTACTAGCTACTAACACTGCTCCTACTAGTTACTAGCACTGCTCCTACTAGCTTCTAGCACGACTACTAATAGCTAATAGCATTGCTGCTGATAGTTACTAACACTGCTGCTACTAACTACAAACACTCCTGCTACTAGCACTGCTGCCACTAGCTACTAACACTGCTGCTACTAGCACTGCTGCCACTAGCTACTAACACTGGTGCTACTAACTATAGTACTGCTGCTGCTAACACTGTTGCTACTAACTACTAGCACTGCTGCTACTAGCTACTAACAAGGCACAATTACCCCGCAGTGAGGTTGAAGACCAGTTACCCTCAGATGGCTCCAGCTTCATCCTGTTCCCTATTCGTATGTCGCATTACAATAAAGAAGCTTTCTGATGATCTGAGGTAAGTAACAGCTCTTAGCATATAAATAAAGTTAGGGACTCATAACTTGACCCTGTAAAAACTCTTGCTTAAATAAGAAAGAGAGAGAGAGAGAGAGAGAGAGGAGAGAGAGAGAGAGAGAGAGAGAGAGAGAGAGAGAGAGAGAGAGAGAGAGAGAGAGAGAGGAGAGGAGAGAGAGAAGAGAGAGAGAGAGAGAGAGAGAGAGAGAGAGAGAGAGAGAGAGAGAGAGAGAGAGAGAGAGAGAGAGAGAGAGAGAGAGAGATGGGTGGCCGTACTGTTATATACAAAGTCAATATTGCCAGAGTACCACACCTGGTTCCACTCCGAGGGCAGCGAGAAGTGAGTTATTACACAACAAGACGGGCAGGAAACATCACCTACGCTCTGACTATATCACTCTCCAGAACATTTCATCGGAGATTATTTATTCCTAGGATGACTCGTGTCTGGAACATGTTCGTACAGCTCAGTGACATCAGCGAAGTGAAGTCAGTTGACTAAATGAAATCGCTGGCCCACAGACGGCTCCAACTTCATCTTGATCATTATTTTTTATATCTTATATAATAAGATCGCTGTCAGAATATGGAAAATAACCACAGTGAAAGAATTGTGAAATTCCAAGTGCTTTTGTGATTTCTCACATTATGAAGACACAGTAAATATAATAGAAAAAAAGTCTTATAAGGCTGAGATTTCACCTCACTTATAACAATAAACAGGATCTCAAATGACCTAATGTAGGTAACAGCTCTTAGCTTGTAAATAAAGTGTGAACCCTTAACCTAACCTTGTACAACCATGTGTAAAGAGACAGAGAGGGAGAGAGAGTGACAGATAGAAAGTGAGAGAGGGAGAGAGTGACAGATAGAAAGTGAGTGAGAGAGAGAGAGAGAGAGAGAGAGAGAGAGAGAGAGAGAGAGAGAGAGAGAGAGAGAGAGAGAGAGAGAGAGAGAGAGATTGCATATAAAATGCATCAGTATTGATAAACAAATCAAAGTAAGAGAGTACATGCATAATAACTGTAATGAGTTAATAACACTATCAACATACACACAAACACATCAGCCAGTAACGTGATGAAGTGCTATATACAAGAGAGGAATAGGAAGTTAATGAGACCATCAACATATATACAAACACGTAACACGAATACTGAGCAAGTGAAAGGATTATAAACTACTAACAGAGTCTTACTTGCTGAAGTAAGAGAGAGAGGGACATGTTACAATGGTACTCACTAGATCAGTATAAATATATCACTTGAGTCTTCATCAGCATACATCACTGACTGGCTCAGCAGATAAAGTTACTGACTGGTTCAACTGGTTAGGGAGAACAACACTGAACTGACTGGTACAGCATGGTATAACAGAAAGTATCACAGTCTTGTAAACGGTTCACTGGTACAGCAAACATTATCAATGACATGTGCAGCAATTGTCACATGTGCAACATTGTCACTGACTGGTACAACATGTTCACTGAATGGTACAACAGTGTCACTGACTGGTACAACAAATAGTGTCACTGACTGGTACAACAAACATTATCACTGACTGGTACAAAAAACATTGTCATTGACTGGTACAACAGTGTCACTGACTGGTACAACAAACATCATCAATGACTGGTACAACAAACATCATCAATGACTGGTACAACAAACATTGTCACTGACTGGTACAACAAACATCATCACTGACTGGTACAACAAATATCATCACTGACTGGTACAACAAATATCATCACTGACTGGTACAACAAATATCATCACTGACTGGTACAACAAGCATCGTCACTGACTGGCACAACAAATATTATCACTGACTGGTATAACAAATATCATCACTGACTGGTACAACAAATATCATCACTGACTGGTACAACAAACTTTATCACTGACTGGTACAACAAACATTATCACTGATTGGTACAATATCATCACTGACTGGTACAACATCATCACTGACTGGTACATCATCACTGACTGGTACAACATCATCCCTGACTGGTACAACATCATCACTGACTGGTACAACATCATCACTGACTGGTACAACATCATCACTGACTGGTACAACATCATCACTGACTGGTACAACATCATCACTGACTGGTACATCATCACTGACTGGTACAACATCATCCCTGACTGGTACAACATCATAACTGACTGGTACAACATCATCACTGACTGGTACAACATCATCACTGACTGGTACAACATCATCACTGACTGGTACAACATCATCACTGACTGGTACATCATCACTGACTGGTACAACATCATCACTGACTGGTACAACATCATCACTGACTGGTACAACATCATCACTGACTTCAGTCGGTCAGGTTGAAAATTTTTCGCCCCTCAGATAAGATGTTCTTCACTTATAAAGGTTTGAAGCTTGGTGAAGCTTACTAAAGCTTACTGGAGCTTGATGAAGCTTGGTGAAGCTTGATGACGCTTAGTGAAGCTTACTAAAGCTTGGTGAAGCTTGGTGAAGCTTGATGAAGCTTAGTGAAGCTTACTAAAGCTTGGTGAAGCTAAACTGAAGCTTGGTGAAGCTTACTGATCTTAGTGAAGCTTACTGAAGCTAAACTGAAGCTTGGTGAAGCTTATTGAAGCTTGGTGAAACTTACTGAAGCTTGGTGAAGCTTACTGAAGCTTAGTGAAGCTTGGTGAAGCTCGTGAAAGTTTTAGGAACACTAAAATTTTAATACTTCTCCGTTTTCTTTTTGCATTTCACTTTTGTTTAAAATTCTCTACAATAATCTAAGAAGAAACCCGATTTTTTTTTCAGAAGCTCCAGATTGCTACAAGACATTCTTTAGAATTTGTAGTCCGGCGCGTACAGAGCCCCAGTACAATTAAATATACATACTTCCCATTAAGATACACCAACCCCTAAGTGCTTGAAGCCGACCGGAAGTTTGAAGCTTATCAGAAAAGGCATTCTCCAGTAATTAATTGCTCTGAATCCAATGATTTAAAGTCTTTCTTAACAGTTTCATTAAAATTTCAAAATCACACCAAAACAGTCTGCACTTACAGGGTTTATCCTTTTATGGAATATTTTAGCGTCAACATTTTGAATATCCGATGTGACGAGGAAATTTTTAGTAATTAGAATATAAATCAATATCAGTATTTATTTATTAAAATTGGTAAATTTGGACTTTTGCAGCCCAATAACAACGCGAAATTTAATGGATATTATTCATGCACTAAGATGCACTGGACATTAAATATTGAAGTCATTCTGACGAAAAAGATTCAACTGTTTTTACTGCACTGTATGACCCCTGTGGTTTAGCGCTTTTTTTTTATTATAATAATAATAATCAACTGTTTTTAACACAAAGTTTGGCAGATGTGCAACTACACTCTTGTATTTCACTCTCCACCGTACTCGAATTAGGATGCAACTTGTCTTAGTGTGTGTGAAGCCATACTGAGGAGAGTGTTGTGTGAAGCTATACTGAGGAGAGTGTTGTGTGAAGCTATACTGAGGAGAGTGTTGTGTGAAGCTATACTGAGGAGAGTGTTGTGTGAAGCTATACTGAGGAGAGTGTTGTGTGAAGCTATACTGAGGAGAGTGTTGTGTGAAGCCATACTGAGGAGAGTGTTGTGTGAAGCTATACTGAGGAGAGTGTTGTGTGAAGCTATACTGAGGAGAGTGTTGTGTGAAGCTATACTGAGGAGAGTGTTGTGTGAAGCTATACTGAGGAGAGTGTTGTGTGAAGCTATACTGAGGAGAGTGTTGTGTGAAGCTATACTGAGGAGAGTGTTGTGTGGAGCTATACTGAGGAGAGTGTTGTGTGAAGCTATACTGAGGAGAGTGTTGTGTGGAGCTATACTGAGGAGAGTGTTGTGTGAAGCCATACTGAGGAGAGTGTTGTGTGGAGCTATACTGAGGAGAGTGTTGTGTGAAGCTATACTGAGGAGAGTGTTGTGTGAAGCTATACTGAGGAGAGTGTTGTGTGAAGCTATACTGAGGAGAGTGTTGTATGAAGCTATACTGAGGAGAGTGTTGTGTGAAGCCATACTGAGGAGAGTGTTGTGTGAAGCCATACTGAGGAGAGTGTTGTGTGAAGCCATACTGAGGAGAGTGTTGTGTGAAGCCATACTGAGGAGAGTGTTGTGTGGAGCTATACTGAGGAGAGTGTTGTGTGAAGCCATACTGAGGAGAGTGTTGTGGGAAGCTATACTGAGGAGAGTGTTGTGTGAAGCTATACTGAGGAGAGTGTTGTGTGGAGCTATACTGAGGAGAGTGTTGTGTGAAGCCATACTGAGGAGAGTGTTGTGTGAAGCCATACTGAGGAGAGTGTTGTGTGAAGCCATACTGAGGAGAGTGTTGTGTGGAGCTATACTGAGGAGAGTGTTGTGTGAAGCTATACTGAGGAGAGTGTTGTGTGGAGCTATACTGAGGAGAGTGTTGTGTGGAGCTATACTGAGGAGAGTGTTGTGTGAAGCTATACTGAGGAGAGTGTTGTGTGGAGCTATACTGAGGAGAGTGTTGTGTGGAGCTATACTGAGGAGAGTGTTGTGTGGAGCTATACTGAGGAGAGTGTTGTGTGAAGCTATACTGAGGAGAGTGTTGTGTGAAGCTATACTGAGGAGAGTGTTGTGTGGAGGTATACTGAGGAGAGTGTTGTGTGAAGCTATACTGAGGAGAGTGTTGTGTGGAGCTATACTGAGGAGAGTGTTGTGTGAAGCCATACTGAGGAGAGTGTTGTGGGAAGCTATACTGAGGAGAGTGTTGTGTGAAGCTATACTGAGGAGAGTGTTGTGTGGAGCTATACTGAGGAGAGTGTTGTGTGAAGCCATACTGAGGAGAGTGTTGTGTGAAGCCATACTGAGGAGAGTGTTGTGTGAAGCCATACTGAGGAGAGTGTTGTGTGGAGCTATACTGAGGAGAGTGTTGTGTGAAGCTATACTGAGGAGAGTGTTGTGTGGAGCTATACTGAGGAGAGTGTTGTGTGGAGCTATACTGAGGAGAGTGTTGTGTGAAGCTATACTGAGGAGAGTGTTGTGTGGAGCTATACTGAGGAGAGTGTTGTGTGGAGCTATACTGAGGAGAGTGTTGTGTGGAGCTATACTGAGGAGAGTGTTGTGTGAAGCTATACTGAGGAGAGTGTTGTGTGGAGCTATACTGAGAGAGTGTTGTGTGAAGCTATACTGAGGAGAGTGTTGTGTGGAGCTATACTGAGGAGAGTGTTGTGTGAAGCCATACTGAGGAGAGTGTTGTGTGAAGCTATACTGAGGAGAGTGTTGTGTGAAGCTATACTGAGGAGAGTGTTGTGTGGAGCTATACTGAGGAGAGTGTTGTGTGAAGCCATACTGAGGAGAGTGTTGTGTGAAGCCATACTGAGGAGAGTGTTGTGTGAAGCCATACTGAGGAGAGTGTTGTGTGGAGCTATACTGAGGAGAGTGTTGTGTGGAGCTATACTGAGGAGAGTGTTGTGTGAAGCCATACTGAGGAGAGTGTTGTGTGAAGCCATACTGAGGAGAGTGTTGTGTGAAGCCATACTGAGGAGAGTGTTGTGTGAAGCCATACTGAGGAGAGTGTTGTGTGAAGCCATACTGAGGAGAGTGTTGTGTGAAGCCATACTGAGGAGAGTGTTGTGTGAAGCCATACTAGAGATCACAGTCATCCTATTAACTGGTCCTCTGTCAAAATAGTCTAGCCTTCTTCTAGTCTTCACAGACGCCGACTTATACAAGTAATCGTGAAACACAACTTTCCTAATATGAATCTTAGTCTTAAACTAGTCTTAGTCTTTGTCTCTGCAGATGTCTTTCTTTCTTATTACATTGTCAAATGCTCCAAACTTCAGAACACTCGTCACTTGACATGATCTTTACTTCCTCTCCTTACCTCTTCTCTTTTTCTGTACTTTCTTTGCCTTTCGTTTCTTCTGCCTAGGTGTCTTCTGTCCTACGAGTTGTTCATCCATGTGTTTTTGATCCAACCTTCGTGAGCCATCTTGTTCTTAGATTACTTCCACCACTACTACTACTACTACTACTATTACTACCATTACCACTACTACTACCAACTCTACTTCAACTACTACCACCTAAACTGCTACCTCTGCTACAATTACTACTGCTACTACTACTATTACCTCTGCTACAACTGCTACTACCACTACTGCTACTACTCTTGTGTCACTCCCACTACTCCCTTCTTATGACCAACTACTACCACAACTACTACTAATACTACTACCACTACTACTACTACTATTACTACCACTACTACTACTACTATTACTACCACTACTACTACTACTATTACTACCACTACTACTACTACTACTACTACTACCACTATCTCTACCACTACTTCCTCCTCCCATTCTATTTCTGGCCTGCCCTAAATGAATATATATATATATATATATATATATATATATATATATATATATATATATATATATATATATATATATATATATATATATTTATATATATATATATATATATTCATTTGGTCAACTGACTTTATTTCACCCTTGTCATTAAGCATTATGCTGTGTGAATATGTCCCAGACTCTGATCATTCCAGGAATGAATATGATCACAGATGAAGTGATGTTCTTGAGAAGGATACAACCAGAATGTAGTTGTTGATCGCTGGTCACGAAGTGGAGCTCTCTTCTCGCTGACCACGAAGTGGAGCTCTCTTCTCGCTGACCACGAGGTGGAGCTCTCTTCTCGCTGACCACGAAGTGGAGCTAGGTGTGGTACCTTGACAATATTTGCCTTGTACATATCAGTACGTCCACCCACGTCCCTCTCTTGTTGAAGGTTCTGCCGAAATTATAGATCTGTCCAGACTGGGTCCAGACGAGAGATGAGTCGTCTAGCTCTGTTCTCTCTTCTGTCAAGAAGTCGTAGGTGAGACAGGGGTAAGGAAATCCAAGAAAGTGGAGCATACTCAAAGTACGAATGCACTTGTGATTTGTACAGAATCTTACAGCATCTAACGTCGAGCAGATGCGAGATACGTTTAAGTGTTTTTAATTAAGCTTCCTGGCCGCCTGGTTTACAAGATTTACATCGTGGTTCTTCATAGGCAGTTGTAATAAAATTTCATTAAAAGAATATCAACCTCATACTGGGATCCTAACACTCTCCCATTCATTCTTAATATTGCCCCAGTTTTATCATCTCTCTCTCCCTCTCTCTCTCTTTCCTTCCCTTCCTTCATCTTTCCTTACCTCCCTCCCTACCTTCTTCCTTCCTTACCTCTCTCCCTACCTTCCTCCATCCTTACGTCCCTCCCTACCTTCTTCCTTCCTTACCTCCCTCCCTACCTTCTTCCTTCCTTACCTCCCTTCCTACCTTCTTCCTTCCTTACCTCCCTTCCTACCTTCTTCCTTCCTTACCTCCCTCCCTACCTTCTTCCTTCCTTACCTCCCTTCCTACCTTCTTCCTTCCTTACCTCCCTCCCTACCTTCTTCCTTCCTTACCTCCCTCCCTACCTTCTTCCTTCCTTACCTCCCTTCCTACCTTCTTCCTTCCTTACCTCCCTCCCTACCTTCTTCCTTCCTTACCTCCCTCCCTACCTTCTTCCTTCCTTACCTCCCTTCCTACCTTCTTCCTTCCTTACCTCCCTCCCTACCTTCTTCCTTCCTTAACTCCCTCCTTACCTTCTTCCTTCCTCCCTACCTTCTTCCTTCCTTACCTCCCTCCCTACCTTCTTCATTACCTCCCTCCCTACCTTCTTCCTTACCTCCCTCCCTACCTTCTTCCTTACCTCCCTCCCTACCTTCTTCCTTACCTCCCTCCCTACCTTCTTCCTTCCTTACCTCCCTCCCTACTTTCTTCCTTACCTCCCTCCCTACGTTCTTCCTTCCTCATCTCTCTCCCTGCCTTCCCCTTCCTTCCCTTGACTCCACCGTTCTTTCAGGCTCCACCTTATATGGTGACAAACACACACATACACAACAGGGTCACTAGAGTCAACTTGGGGAGACCAAAATAGGTCACATGAGGTCACCGAGAGCAGAGCCGTGGGAAACACCATGGTAACGATGGCTAAATATATTAAAGGTTATTTCCTAATACCCGAAACCTGGCAAGAAAAATCAACAATAATGTGGAGAGCTGAGGGAAGGTCACTTGCTGTGGTGTCACGCCTAAAATCGTCGATCAACTCTTAAAATAAGTTATTTATGCTTAGGATGATTTGAGCAGCATTATTATAACTACACAGAAACAAGGGGACACAACTGGAAGCTGAAGACTCAGATGAGTCAAAGGGATGTTAGGAAGCATTTCTTCAGCCATAGAGTAGTTAGGAAGTGGAATAGTCTAGGGAATGATATAGTGGAGGCGGGAACCATACATAGTTTTAAGACAAGGTATGATAAAGCTCATGGAGAATCAGCAGAGACCCAGTAGCGGACAGCGAAGAGGCGGGGCCAGGAGCTGAGTCTCGACCCCTGCAACCACAATTAGGTGAGTACAATTAGGTGAGTACTGAAGCATGTGGAATGAGACACAATCAGTTGCAATGACTGGATGGGGAGGCTAGTTACCGTTCTCTGGATAAAAATCCCGTCACCAGCAGCCACTTACACTCTTTAAGGGAATCCGAGTGGCAAAGCATGTGTGTAAAAATCTAATCTGTATACTTGGCTAATGTAATTATATTAAAGGCAATATATTCAAGTAACTGATACAATTTTTGTAGTAAAGCATTTTTGATGTGAGGCTAAATAATAACAAAGTACTTATGAATTACGTGAAGATGCTGAGAGTAATACTTCACCAGCTGGACATGTACTGAAAGGGGCTACTGTGGAGTGAAAGGGGTTTTATAATTTCCTTTGTGAAAGAGATGAGACGTCAAAACAAAGCCGGCTTCACCACCACCTTGGTGGGCGGACGATGACCCTCGACCTCAGGTCATCCACAGTGAAACTAACACATGGCGACGGGAACACCACCCTAGTCACACAGCTTGAAAAAAAAAAGAGTTAAGTTACGAACGAAGGTCGAAAACACAAAAGATGCTGCTTTTATTAACTGAGAGAAGGAAGAAAACAGGAGGCTTAATAACCACTCATAAGATCATGAAAGTATACTGAAGCATATGTACAAAAATTTCTTATGCCTTCAACAAATGGCCGAAGATGCAAAATAATAAACAAGAGTGTCGAGAAGGTGGAGGGAATTAAAAAATATACAATAAACATATCACTGGAGGTTGGACACTACAGGCATAACTGGAGGTTGGACACTACAGGCATAACTGGAGGTTGGACACTACAGGCATAACTGGAGGTTGGACACTACAGGCATAACTGGAGGTTGGACACTACAGGCATAACTGGAGGTTGGACACTACAGGCATAACTGGAGGTTGGACACTACAGGCATAACTGGAGGTTGGACACTACAGGCATAACTGGAGGTTGGACACTACAGGCATAACTGGAGGTTGGACACTACAGGCATAACTGGAGGTTGGACACTACAGGCATAACTGGAGGTTGGACACTACAGGCATAACTGGAGGTTGGACACTACAGGCATAACTGGAGGTTGGACACTACAGGCATAACTGGAGGTTGGAGACTACAGGCATAACTGGAGGTTGGACACTACAGGCATAACTGCTTCTGTAACTATAGATAAGTTATCAAAGATAAGGTCTTGTCACTGCTTGCGTGAGTGGATAAATCGTCGAAGCTCAAGCACTCTGACTCTTGCAAGATGGTGAAAGACGACAGTGGCAGAGATTCTATGATAAAACCCAGACACGAGTCAGGATGCACACACACACACACACACACACACACACATACACACACACTCACACACACACACACACACATATATATATATATATATATGTCGTGCCGATTAGGTAAAACTTGCGATTTTGGCTTAAATAGCAACGCTCACCTTGCCACATAAGACAAGTGAAAATTTGTGTATGCAATAATTTCGCCAAAATCATTCTGAACATAACGAAAAAAATATATTTCATTGTTTTTGTTTATTATTAAATTAATGTTAACGTATCTAAAATATATTTAGCTTGTAAAAGGTTAAGTTTAAGTTTTTTAAAAAAATTACATTAAGCATAAATGTAATAAGTATATATTTAAACGTATAGGAAAAAATTTTAAAAGTTCTTAATTTAGATGAGTTCTTTAATATATAGTTTTACCAAAGGACTTAATTTTAGATATATATTAATATAATATATATATATAATATAATATATATATTTTTAATATATAATATATATATATATACTAGGAGCTGATGAGGAGATTTTCGCATTATAATCAGTGACAAACATGTAACAATACTGATGCAAAAAGATCACAGTAAACAGGTGATATCAAAATATGAAGACAACCACTATGAAAAATAGAGAATTCCAAGCGCTTTCGTGACTACTCACATTATCAAGGAACTATAGTTCCTTGATAATTCCTTGATAATGTGAGTAGTCACGAAAGCGCTTGGAATTCCTCTATTTTTTCATAGTGGTTGTCTTGCATGTAACAATATGTACTAGACATGTATCTCTCACACCTCGTGTACTGTATATGCCATCTTTATATCAACAATGTATCTCTTAAATCTTTTGTACCATATTATGTAATAAAATATACCTATTGGTAAAAAAAAAATTAAAAGATGGGGTGGTAGGGAAGTGGAATATTCAAATGGTTTCAGGAAGAAATCCAAATATTCTTCCTTGAAGCCTTTTTATCCTTTTTATCCTTTTTATCCTTTTTATCCGAGGCTATGGACGAAGTACTTGAGATGTAGCTCTGAGTAGTTATCTATGTTGTTTTATTCCCTATTGTATATATATATATATATATATATATATATATATATATATATATATATATGCCTACCAGATCTAGGCCTACGCTCTCCGCCACCCCTTTCCACCTCCACCATGAACAACCCAGGGTATGTGACTCCACCCACACGTGCCATTCTCCCTTCACCCCGAGCTTACCACACAACCTGAGGTATGGCAGATGATGCAGCCAGCAGCCACACAGCCAGGGTAACAGTGCATCTAACAAGGAAAGAAGAGGCACATGTCAGGTGTATGGAGCACATCTGGCACTCAACAGGAATGGCCTTATACGTGCACACAATGGGTGTGCTGGATCACATATGGTCCCTGCAGAGAACAGCTCACAGCCTCCACAGGCACATGAAAGTTCCAATGGTAACCTCCGTTGCGACGATCTTCTGATGGCATTCAAATCCACTGCTACAGTACCCCATCTCACATTCCTAAGGCAGCTCGTCCATATGCGGCAGGGAAATTCACAGACCTTCTTAAGCAGGTGAATGGAGGTTCCACCAACTTAGAAGCCCGAGGTACCATTAGGCACAACCTACTCCTGTTCAATAATGTCTGTCTTACAGTTCCTACAAGACGCGGCAAACTGCTAACCACTTCAGTCATCAAGGCGGTGCGCAGCTACCCAAGAACAGATAATTGTGTCCCTCTGCCCCACCATCGCAGGAATCACAGAGGTAGACCCAAGAAAAATTCCACTGAAAACGAGAAAATTTGTACACAGGTTAGCAAAAAAATCGAAGAAGGCAACACAGTGGGAGCAATCAGAATAATTACAAGTAACGACACTGTAGCTCCCAAAGATGAGACCACAACCCAAGCACTAAAAGACAAGCACCCAACAAGGGGCATCAGAATCGTTAACAACAACCCTGAGGAAGACCGCATCACTAGACAATTAATTTTGCCAGAATCAGAAATCTATAAAGCCATAGTGTCATTTCCAGCAGGATCTGCAATTCGACCACATCACCTCAAAGAGATGGTAAATCCAGTACTCGTCACATCTGCATCAATTCTTCTCTCCGAGTTAACAACCTTCGTCAACAACTGTCTGGCTGGGCGGATTCCAGAAGAAATTTATCTTTTCTTTTTTGGAGCCTCATTATACGTTTTGAAGAAGGATGGGGTAATCAGACTCATTGTTGTTGGTAACACTTTTCGCCGTCTCGTTGCCAAAGCAGCAGTAAGAAACATTCGCCTAGAAGCCAAGAAATAATCAGTGCTGTGCTAACAATCCTCCCTGAAGCCTCTACTACATCTCCATCCAAAAGCACCCTCTTGGGAGCACCGCTGGGTCATCAGGTAATCGACACAGTCCTCAAGGACAAAGTGAATGACCTGAGGAGAATGGAGTAGAGAATAAGAGATCTTGATGCCCATGATGCCCTGTATCTCCTCACAAGGTGTCTTACTCTGCAAGACTCACTTCCTGAGGTACACAACCTCTTTTGACAACCCAACAATCAACGAATATGACTCACTCCTGAGTTCAATCTTTAAGAAGGCACTGAATCTGTCATTGGAAGATCAGCAATGACATCAGGCAATCCTCCCAGTGCGACTGGGAGGTATAGTTGTGCCAAAAGCAACGCAGGTAGCTTTACCTGCATTTCTGTCTTCGTGTTTGGCTTCCAGTGGACTACTCAAGGAAATTATCCCCGAACGCTTGCGAGGTGCGGTAGTAGTTCAAGACCCCAGGTTCATTGAAGCAGCTGTGTCGTGGGATAGCCTTGCAGACTCCTCCAGTAGACCAGCTCCTCACAAATAGCACAAATAGTTCCACTGGAACAAACTGATCATGGAAAAAATCGCCAACACAATACTCACCAACGCTTCAGGAAAGGACAAAGCTCGTCTCCTAGCGGTGAAGGCCCCACATTCAGGAGATTTCCTTTAATAAGGTGTTCCCAGTTCCTCTCTGGGCACTTGACTCGACCCACTGGCCATTCGGATTGGTGTTTCTCTTCGCCTAGCCGCCCCAATACTCACCGAACATAGGTGTATTTGCGGCAGGGCGACGGCTGATCAATTTGGACTTCAAGGTCTCTTGTGTCACACGACATCATAAAGAGAAGCCTCACCACAGCCCGTTGCCCAGCTCAACGGGAACCCCAAGTGCAGAGGTCTGATGGAAGTCAAAAGCGTCCTGATGGAGCCACTATGCTACCCTGGAAGGATGGTAAGCAGATTGCTTGGGACTACACCTGTGCCGATACATTGGCAGACACCTACTTTCCACACTCCGAAGCTAAAGGGGGTGGAGATGCCAGCCACAAGGAGACCCAGAAGACCCGCAAATATGAAGGTCTTTCCCCTTGCTATAACTTCATCCCAGTAGGGTCGGAGACCCTTGCAGCATGGGGCAAGTGTGCTCAAAGAGCTGGGTGAAAAACTCATCATAGAAATCAAGGATCACAGGACGGCCAGCTTCCTCTTTCTGAGACTCAGTGTTGCGGTCCCGAGGGAA
The DNA here is from genome assembly GCA_009830355.1 of Cherax destructor. Taxonomy (NCBI): domain Eukaryota; kingdom Metazoa; phylum Arthropoda; class Malacostraca; order Decapoda; family Parastacidae; genus Cherax; species Cherax destructor. The sequence continues at coordinate 49,833 of WNWK01010966.1, forward strand.
AATGCCTGCAGTATTTTGGGCACGAGACCCACCTCCGGGGAGCTAGACGAAGTATTCGAGATGTAATTCTGAGATGTTATCTATGTTGTTTTACTCCTTTTTGCATTTTTGTTAATGTATTTTGTCTTTAAATAAAGTCTACATAGAATATAAAATATAGGGGGTGGTAGGAGAAGACAGTATTCAAACAGCTCCAGGGAGAACCTTCAGTTTTCCCTAAAGTAAGTTTATTCTTTTCTCTGAGGATGTATATATATATATATATAGTAGGTTGGTAGACAGCAACCACCCAGGGAGGTACTACCGTCCTGCCAGGTGACTGTGAAACAGAAACCTGAAACTGTTTTACATGATGGTAGGATTGCTGGTGTCTTTTTTCTGTCTCATAAACACGCTGGATAACAGGTATATCTAGCTACTTCTACTTACACTTTAGGTCACACTACACTGGCATACACATGCATATATATACATACACACATCTAGGTTTTTCTTCTTTTTCTTAATAGCTCTTGTTCCTTTTATTTTCTCTATTGTCCATGGGGAAGTGGAAAAGAATCTTTCCTCCGTAAGCCATGCGTGTCGTATGAGGCGACTAAGATGCCGGGAGCAATGGGCTAGTAACCCCTTCTCCTGTACAAATCTACTAAAAACGAGAAGAAGAAAACTTTATAAAATTGGGTTGTCTGAATGTGCGTGGATGTAGTGCGGATGATAAGAAAGAGATGATTGCCGATGTTATGAATGAAAAGAAGTTGGATGTCCTGGCCCTAAGCGAAACAAAGCTGAAGGGGGTAGGCGAGTTTCAGTGGGGAGAAATAAATGGGATTAAGTCAGGAGTATCTGAGAGAGTTAGAGCTAAGGAAGGGTAGCAATAATGTTGAAGGATCAGTTATGGAAGGAAAAGGGAATATAAATGTGTAAATTCAAGGATTATGTGGATTAAAATAAGGGTCGGATGCGAAAAGTGGGTCATAATAAGCGTGTATGCACCTGGAGAAGAGAGGAGTGTAGAGGAGAGAGAGAGATTTTGGGAGATGTTAAGCGAATGTATAGGAACTTTTGAACCAAATGAGAGAGTAATTGTGGTAGGGGACCTAAATGCTAAAGTGGGAGAAACATGCAGAGAGGGTGTAGTAGGTAAGTTTGGGGTGCCAGGTGTAAATGATAATGGGAGCCCTTGATTGAACTTTGTATAGAAAGGGGTTTAGTTATAGGTAATACATATTTTAAGAAAAAAGGATAAATAAGTATACAAGATATGATGTAGGGCGTAATGACAATAGTTTGTTGGACTATGTATTGATAGATAAAAGACTGTTGAGTAGACTTCAGGATGTACATGTTTATAGAGGGCTACAGATATATCAGATCACTTTTTAGTTATAGCTACAGTGGGAGTAAAAGGTAGATGGGATACAAGGAAAATAGAATCAGTAAGTAAAAGAGAGGTGAAGGTTTATAAACTAAAAGAGGAGGCAGTTAGGGTAAGATATAAACAACTATTGGAGGATAGATGGGCTAGTGAGAGTGTAGGCAATGGGGTCGAAAATGTATGGGGTAGATTTAAAAATGTAGTGTTAGAGTGTTCAGCAGAAGTTTGTGGTTACAGGCGAGTGGGTGCGGGAGGGAAGAGGAGCGATTGGTGGAATGATGATGTAAAAGAGAGTAGTAAGGAGAAAAGTTAGCATATGAGAGGTTTTTACAAAGTAGAAGTGATGCAAGGAGGGAAGAGTATATGGAGAGAAAAAGAGAGGTTAAAAGAGTGGTGAAGCAATGTAAAAGAGAGCAGATGAGAGAGTGGGTGAGATGTTATCAGCAAATTTTGTTGAAAATAAGAAAAAGTTTTGGAATGAGATTAATAAGTTGAGGAAGCCTAGAGAACAAATGGATTTGACAGTTAAAAATAGGAGAGGAGAGTTATTAAATGGAGAGTTAGAGGTATCGGGAAGATGGAGAGAATATTTTGAGGATTTGTTAAATGTTGATGAAGACAGGGAAGCTGTGATTTCGTGTGTAGGGCAAGGAGGAATAACATCTTGTAGGAGTGTGGAAGAGCCAGTTGTGGGTGTAGGGGAAGTTCGTGAGGCAGTGGGTAGAATGAAAGGGTAAGGCAGCTGGATTGATGGGATAAAGATAGAAATGTTAAAAGCAGGTGGGGATAAAATTTTGGAGTGGTTGGTGCTATTATTTAATAAATGTATGGAAGAGGGTAAGGTACCAGGGATTGGCAGAGAGCGTGTATTGTTCCTTTGTATAAAGGCAAAGGGGACAAAAGAGAGTGCAAAAATTATAGGGGAATAAGTCTGTTGAGTGTACCTGGTAAAGTGTATGGTAGAGTTATTATTGAAAGAATTAAGAGTAAAACAGAAAGCAGGATAGCAGATGAACAAGGGGGCTTTAGGAAAGGTGGGGGGTGTGTAGACCAAGTGTTTACAGTGAAACATATAGGTGAACAGTATTTGGATAAGGGTAAAGATGTTTTTGTGGCATTTATGGATTTGGAAAAGGCGTATGATAGGGTAGATAGGGGGCAATGTGGCAGATGTTGCAGGTGTATGGAATAGGAGGAAGGTTACTGAAAGCAGTGAAGAGTTTTTATGAGGATAGTGAGGCTCAGGTTAGAGTGTGTAGGAGGGAAGGGACTATTTCCCAGTAAAAGTGGGCCTTAGACAAGGATGTGATGTCACCGTGGTTGTTCAATATATTTATAGATGGGGTTGTAAGAGAAGTGAATGCGAGGGTCTTGGCAAGAGGTGTTGGGCTAAAAGATAAAGAAGCAAATACAAAGTGGGAGTTGTCACAGTTGCTTTTTGCTGATGACACTGTGCTTTTGGGAGATTCTGAAGAGAAGCTGCAGAGGTTGGTGGATGAATTTGGTAGGGTGTGTAAAAGAAGAAAATTGAAAGTGAATATAGGAAAGAGTAAGGTGATGAGAATAACAAAAAGAATAGGTGACGAAAGATTGGATATCAGATTGGAGGGAGAGAGTATGGAGGTGGTGAATGTATTCAGATATTTGGGAGTGGACATGTCGGCGGATGGGTCTATGAAGGATGAGGTGAATCATAGAATTGATGAGGGGAAAAGGGTGAGTGGAGCACTTCGGAGTCTGTGGAGACAAAGAACCTTGTCCATGGAAGTAAAGAGGGGAATGTATGAGAGTATAGTTATACCAACGCTCTTATATGGGTGTGAAGCATGGGTGATGAATGTTGCAACGAGGAGAAGGCTGGAGGCAGTGGAGATGTCATGTCTGAGGTCAATGTGTGGTGTGAATATAATGCAGAGAATTCGGAGTTTGGAAATTAGGAGGAGGTGCAGGATTACCAAAACGATTGTCCAGAGAGCTGAGGAGGGGTTGTTGAGGTGGTTTGGACATGTAGAGAGAATGGAACGAGACAGAGTGACTTCGGAGTGTATAAATCTGTAGTGGAGGGAAGGCGGGGTAGGGGTCGGCCTAGGAAAGGTTGGAGGGAGGGGTAAAGGAAGTTTTTGTGCAGGGGCTTGGATTTCCAGCAAGCATGTGTGAGCGTATTTGATAGGAGTGAATGGAGGCATATGGTTTTAATACTTGACGTGCTGTTGGAGTGTGAGCAAAGTAACATTTATGAAGGATTCAGGAAACCGGCAGGCCGGACTTGAGTTCTGGGGATGGGAAGTACAGTGCCGGCACTCTGAAGGAGGGGTGTAAATGTTGCAGTTTTATAACTGTAGTGTAAAGCACCCTTCTGGCAAGACAGTGATGGAGTGAATGATGATGAAAGTTTTTCTTTTCGGGCCACCCTGCCTTGGTGGGAATCGGCCGATGTGTTAATAAAAAAAATATATATATATATATATATATATTATATATATATATATATATATATATATATATATATATATATATATATATATATATATACACGAAACAATCACCAAGAGGGAAGTTGAATGTTAGTTTTGCTCTTTCATAGTTTGTCCGCGATTATTGCCCAAATAATAAAAAAAATATTAATGGGTAATACTACTGGGACACTCGGGCTTATAACTAGTGAGTATACCATCGCCCCTAAGGATGCCACTATAGCACAAGCTCTGAAGGACAAACATTAACCCAGAGCTCCCAGCACTAACACTGACCTACCTGACAGTGCAGTAGGTGAAGATCATTTAACCATACAAGACGAGGATGTGTATAAAGCCCCTATGTCATTCCCACAGGACTTAGCAGGGGGGTTTCACTGGTTTAAGGCCAAAACATTTAAAACAAATGCTGAATGCATCGCTTGGGGATGTTTCAGAAAATTTGTGTGTGATCTCACTAAATTTCCCAATGTGTGCCTGGCTGGCGGTGTCCTGGAGGACATTAGGCCACTTCCTTGGTGCCTCACTATGTGCCCTATGAAACAAGAATGGAGGAATCAGGCCCATTGCAGTTGGCAACACCCTTCGATGCCTTGTTGTCAAGGCTTCAGTGAGAATGGTGAGTCACAAGGCTGCCACAATGCTGAAAAACCAACACATCTGGTATTGGTGTTCAACAAGGTTGCAAGAATTCCGCGTGGAGTCAGGTTCAGGAAATTGTTCAGTGGCAAGGACATTACCAGGTGATGGTTTTTGAAGATAGAATGAAGATGTGACTGAGCTCTTAGAAGATAATGATGATGAAGACAGGAGTGCAGAGGAATGTTGGCAGAGCTCGATGCACAGATAAAAGGGAAAACCTCATAACAGAAGATGAAGAAGAACCTGAAGAAAACAGTTAACATTGCAGCAGTTACGTGAGCAGTTCCATGTTTTGGAAAGTTGCAGACTTTTAACTGAACAGGACCTTGACAAATCTAGAAGCAGTGTTTTGAAACGGGGTCTAGACCAGTTGAGGGCCTTACCGTCAGCTGTATAATGCTGCTGGGTAAAAGAGCCGGTTATTACAGAATTTATGAACACTCCAATGCAACCATAGACTTCAGTACCAGAACCTTACCATCCACTTCTGCCGACAACCAACAACCATCCATCTCAGCCCAGTAGGGCCAAGCCTTGCATCTCCACTCTCTTCAAAACCATCCACAAACACCAGCAAACACCGAAATATTTTAGTTCTATTGCATTTGTAGTCTTAAGGGTAAAAACATAATATATCACCACAATGAACTAATTACATATTCACTTTTATTTTTGAAAAATCTGTTGGTTTTAAAAAAAAAAAAAAAGAGTTGTTTGGCTTTTGGGTCCAGAAAAGTAACCCTGTTTTTCCCATAAGTTCTTCAGTTTATTTAAACGGTTTTCCCCTAACCGGCGTTTTCAGGAACGTAACTACCGTGTAATATAACGGTCTACTGTACTGATCTCGCACACGCTGTAATAGGCAAACTTTTCTAACAGGAAGACTTTGTTAAAAATGTAAAAATTGATAATGGGAAGATGAATGAATGTGAAGATAAGAGCTATATAAATTATAAGTTAGGTTATGAAGAGTTAAAACAAAGCCCGGCTTTAGTTTATTAAAGCTGGTTATTTTATTCAAAGGCCTTGGAAATTAGTTTATCAAAACTTTTTTTTAAGTTTCCAATAAAAAGCTGAAAATAGTTTCACCCCCGCTGATAGTTTCCAAAAATGGTTTAGTTTCATCCAAAAATGGGAAATTTTCAGTTTTATTTCCCCCCCCTGATAGTTTTATCAAAGCTGGCTTCATTTTATCAAAGCCGGCTTCAGTTTATCAAAGCTGGCTTCAGTTTATCAAAGCTGGCTTCAGTTTCATCAAAACTGGCTTCAGTTTCCCCGGGTGGCTTCAGTTTCCCTTAAAGCTGGCTTCAGTTTCATCAAAGCTGACTTCAGTTTCATCAAAGCCGACTTCATTTCCCTCAAAGCTGACTTCATTTCATCAAAAACTGACTTCAGTTTCATCAAAGCCACTTCATTTCCCCCTCAAAGCCGACTTCCCGTTTCATCAAAGCTGACTTCAGTTTCATCAAAGCTGACTTCATTTCATCAAAGCCGACTTGTTTCATCAAAGCTGACTTCAGTTTCATCAAAGCTGACTTCAGTTTCATCAAAGCTGACTTCAGTTTCATCAAAGCTGACTTCAGTTTCATCAAAGCTGACTTCAGTTTCATCAAAGCCGACTTCAGTTTCCCCTCAAAGCGACTTCAGTTTCATCAAAGCCGACTTCACTTTCATCAAACTGACTTCACTTTCATCAAAGCTGACTTCAGTTTCATCGCTTGACTTCACTTTCATCAAAGCTGACTTCAGTTTCATCAAAGCTGACTTCATTTCCCTCAAAGTGACTTCAGTTTCATCAAAGCCGACTTCAGTTTCATCAAAACTGACTTCAGTTTCATCAAAGCCGACTTCACTTTCATCAAAGCCGACTTCAGTTTCACGGGGTGACTTCAGTTTCATCAAAGCTTGACTTCCTTTCCCCTCAAAGCTGACTTCAGTTTCATCGCCGACTTCAGTTTCATCAAAGCTGACTTCAGTTTATCCAAAGCTGACTTCAGTTTCATCAAAGCTGACTTCTTTATCAAAGCTGACTTCAGTTTAAACAAAGCCGACTTCAGTTTCATCAAAGCTGACTTCAGTTTCATCAAAGTCGACTTCAGTTTCATCAAAGCCGATTCACTTTCATCAAAGCTGACTTCACTTTCATCAAAGCCGACTTCACTTTCATCAAAGCCACTTCAGTTTCATCAAAGCTGACTTCAGTTTCATCAAAGCTGACTTCAGTTTCATCAAAGCTGACTTCAGTTTCATCAAAATTGACTTCAGTTTCATCAAAGCTGACTTCAGTTTCATCAAAGCTGACTTCACTTTCATCAAAGCCGACTTCACTTTCATCAAAGCGACTTCAGTTTAAAAAAAGCTGACTTCAGTTTCATCAGAGCTGGCCAGTTTCATCAAAGCCACTTTAGTTCATCGCTGACTTCAGTTTCAGACCCGACTTGTTTCATCAAAGCCGACTTCAGTTTCATCAAAGCTGGTGCATGGATTGTCGTATCGACTCCGCACCTCAACAAACATTTCATCAAAATATAAAGAATTGAGGAGGAAATTCTTGGCGACTTACACCACCTGGAAATTGAGGTGAGAAAAAACTCTGACGAAACAAAATTTGTCATTGAGGAAGACAGAAGAAAAATGATGTGATGTAACCAAAAAGATCATAGAGATTTGTTGACGGGGCCAACAATACAACGCCCTTGACTTCAGTCACAACTGAATTAGTGAACACGAAGAAATAATTCTTTGCAAATTAAGCGCAAATTTATGATAAATTAGAACATGTCAACAGTTGGGACATTTATTAGGAAACGCAGATAAAATAGTTTCATCAGTAGTTTCATCAGTAGTTTCATCAGTAGTTTCATCAGTAGTTTCATCAGAGCTTCATCAGTAGCTTCATCAGTAGTTTAATCAGAGCTTCATCAGTAGTTTCATCAGTAGCTTCATCAGTAGCTTCATCAGTAGTTTCATCAGTAGTTCATCAGTAGCTTCATCAGTAGCTTCATCGTAGTTTAATCAGTAGCTTCATCAGTAGTTTCATCAGTAGCTTCTCAGTAGCTTCATGAGTTTCATCAGTAGCTTCATCAGTAGTTTCATCAGTAGTTCATCAGTAGTTTCATCAGAGTTCATCAGAGCTCACAGAGCTTCACAGTATTTTCCCATCAGTAGTTTCATCAGTAGTTTCATCAGTAGTTTCATCAGTAGTTTCATCAGTAGCTTCATCAGTAGTTTCATCAGAGTTTCATCAGAGTTTCATCAGAGCTTCACAGTAGTTTCATCAGTAGTTCACAGAGTTCATCAGTAGTTTTATCAGTAGTTTCATCAGAGCATCAGAGTTTCATCAGAGTTTATCAGAGTTTCATCAGTAGTTTCATCAGTAGTTTCATCAGAGCTTCATCAGTAGCTTCACAGTAGTTTCATCAGTTGCTTCATCGTAGCTTCATCAGTAGCTTCATCAGTAGCTCATCATAGCTTCATCAGTAGTTCCAGTAGTTTCATCGTAGTTTCATCAGTTGCTTCACTCAGTAGCTTCACAGTAGTTTCATAGTAGTTTCATCAGTTGCTTATCAGTAGCTTCATCAGTAGTTTCCATCAGTAGCTTCATCAGTAGTTTCATCCAGTAGCTTCATCAGTACTTTTCATCAGTTGTTTCATCAGTAGCTCATCAGTAGTTTCTATTAGAGTTTCATCAGAGTTTTATCAGTAGTTTCATTCAGTAGTTTCATCAGAGTTTCACAGTAGTTTCATGTATTTTTCATCAGAGCTTCATCAGTAGTTTCATCAGTTGTTTCCCATCAGAGCTTCATCAGAGTTTCATCAGTTGCTCATCAGTAGCTTCATCAGAGCTTCATCAGTCCATCAAAAGAAAATGGGGGAGATCAGAAGGAGTTTTGAGGTAATCAATTCCTCATTTGGAGTCAAGATTGATGGACTGATTACATGACTAGGCTGAAGGGATTACCTCAAACTCCTTCTGATCTTCACCATTGTCTAGATACGACCGATGAAGCCACTGTGTAGCCAAACGTTTCTCAATAAAGACGTTAATACAAGACTACATTAATGTTTTAAAATACATTAATTTAATACAAAACATTAATTTAATACATATCATTAAGTTAATACAAGATACATTAATGTAAATACAAAACATAAAAAGTTTAAAAAAGACTACATTTTAAGTTTTAAAGACTAATTAAAAGAAAACAAGACTCATTTAAAGTTTATCAAGACTACATTAAGTTAATACGACTCATTTTAAGTTAATACAAGACTACATTAATGTTAATACAAACTACTTAATGTTAATACAAGACTACATTAATGTTTATACAAATACATTAATATTAATAAAAAACATTAATTTAATAAAACTAATTTTTAAAACAAGACTACATTAATTTAAACAAGACTACATTAATGTTAATACAAGACTACATTAATGTTTAAAACAAATCATTTATTAATAAAAGATGTTAAGTTAATACAAGACTACATTAATATTAATAAAACTACATTAATATTAAACATGACTACATTGATGTTAATACAAGACTACATTAATTTAAACAAGACTACAGTTGCTCATCAGTCCCGTAACCACAAGGGGTGCCCACCCTCCCCCCCACCTGGGACTTCCCTGTAGCCCCCGCTACCACCATGGGGACTGAGGATGTGGATCCCGCTACCACCACCTGGATACTGAGGGTGTACCCGCTACCACCCCGGGTCTGAGGATGTAGTACCCTGCTAACCACCTGGGTACTGAGGATGTAGTACCCACCACCACCGGGTACTGAGGATGGCCCCGCCCACCACCTGGGTATAGGATGTGCCCCCGCCCCCCAACGGGATTAGGATGTATCCTGACTGCCACCGGGTACTGAGGTATGTAGACCCGCACTACCACCTGGGGGCGGGATGTAGACCCCGCTACCACCATGGGTCTGAGGATGTATCCCTGCTACCACCACCTGGGACTGGGGGGTATGTAGACCCTGACCCCCCCCTTTGGCTTAGCGTGTAGTACCTTCACAACCACCTTGGATGGGTATGTATCCCTGCTAGCTACACCTGGGACTGAGGATGGTACCTCACCACCACCTGGGTACTGGGTATGTAGCCCCACCCCCACCTGGGTCTGGGGGATGTAGACCTGCTACCACCACCTGGGTACTGGGATGTGTCCCTGCCCACCACCGGTACTTGCGAGTACCCTGCACCCCACCTTGGTACTGAGATAGAACCCTGCTAGCTACACCTGGGTACTGAGGTATGTAGTACCGCACCCCCACCTGGGGCGAGGGGGTAGTACCTGCACCACCACCCGGGCTGAGGTATGTAGTATCCTGTACTACCACCTGGGACTGGGGGTGGCAGACCTTGCTAACCCCTGGGTACTGAGGTGGCAGTACCCCCCCCCCCTGGGACTAAGGTAGCGGACCAGGTATTCCCAACAATTTTTAGAGCAATAAATACAAAGATAGTCAACAAGCCCCAAACAGACTGAGACCACCCACTTGTACCCCACCATCACACCCCAGGGGGACTCCACCCACACCTCACTGCCCATTTGTTAGTTGTTTATTATTATTATTATTATTATTATTATTATTATTATTATTATCAGTAGTAGTAGTAGTAGTATAATGACACGCAAACCCGTGAAGCGTTCTACATTTTTAAAGTGTCTCGTAGCTTGATTTCTAGCCACTCAACTCACACATTGAGGTCAGTGGTTCAGTCCCCATGTCTGAAGGACGTGGTCCGTGGTTCAGTCCCCATGTCTGAAGGACGGTCCGTGGTTCAGTCCCCATGTCTGAAGGACGTGGTCCGTGGTTCAGTCCCCATGTCTGAAGGACGTGTTTCCTTAAGACACCTGAGGGATTAGTGACAGTGCGGATTAGATTGTCTTGTCAACGTTCTTGTCTCCTCCAGAGTATTCAGTGATTTGTTGGATGTAAATTCTACCAGCACACATTGTTAAGTCAGTGCGTGTGCACCACTCTTCAGCTTCACTAGTGGATCAGTCAGTGGGTGTGCACGACCTCAGCTTCACTAGTGGATCAGTCAGTGAGTGTGCACCACCTCAGCTTCACTAGTGGATCAGTCAGTGGATGTGCACGACCTCAGCTTCACTAGTGGATCAGTCAGGAACATGGACAGTGGCTGGAATGCATGGGACAACGTTAAGGATCAAGAGGACGGGTGGAGAGGTAGAAACAACGAAGACCCAGGAGAATGTTGTGGAAACATCGAACCCATTCTCTGTGCTACCCGATGAATGTGAGTCGACTTCTGGGAGCGTCACGACGAACTACACCAAGGAAGGTAAAAACATTGTTGTTGCTGGGACAGCCAGGTTAGGTACATGGATAGGGCCTTCTGTTTGAATGATAGGAGTAGGAGACAGAGGGTTTGCTTTCCTGGGGCTGGGATGGAGGATATTGTTAGCCGTCTGGACGACATCATGAGAGGTAATGGGAGCAATCCTATTATCTGTCTCAGTGCTGGAGGCAACGATGTTGGTAGACGTAGGAGTGATGACCTGACTAGCAGGTTTAGGTCAGCAATAGACATAATTAGGAAGAAAGGTGGGAACCCTGTCATATGTGGTATTTTGCCAAGGAGAGGAGTTGGAAATAAATGGCTGTCCAGGGCAATTGGTGTCAATTGCTGGCTGGACAAATACTGTAAGGAAAATGCAGTAACATTCATTGACAACTGGGACCTCTTCTATGGCAGAAATGACATGTATGCCAGGGATGGGGTTCACTTATCCAGGTCTGGGGTGGGGGCACTGGCAACTGCAGTGGAGGGAGCTGTTAGGGCTTTAAACTAGAAATAGTTAGTGGTATGGGTTTTGGGGGGAAAACAGTGAAGTCCCAGTGTAGTAATATTATAAGTTCTAGGAGAACTAGTAATAGACAGAATAAGGTGGATACTGGAAAGCCAGTGGCACTAGATGACAAGGACAGTAATAGGTATAGTGGAAAACAGAAATGAGCAGGAAAGGTAAAGAGAAAGGAGGGTCTTTAAATGTATATTACACCAATAGTCGTAGTGCTAGGAATAAGATGGACGAGTTGAGATTAGTTGCTAGTGCGGGTAATATTGATGTTTTTGCAATAACTGAGACGTGGTTTAATATGAAAAATCGGGACATGCCTGCTGAATGTCACATCCAGGGTTTTAAATTGTTCCAAGTAGACAGACGTATCGGGAAGGGGGGTGGGGTGGCACTCTATGTCCGTGATCATTTAAATTGTTGCATAAAAAAGGGCATTAAGTCTGAAATAACACATACAGAGTCTGTCTGGATAGAATTTTCAGAGGGGTGTGAAAAATTGATTTTAGGCGTGATATATCGTCCTCCAAACTTAGATAGGGAAAAAGGGAGACTACTCTGGGAGGAAATTGTTAAGGCACAAGGCATGATAACGTAGTAATTTAGGGGACTTAAACTTTAGTCAGATTGATTGGAATTTCTTGACATGGAATTTAGAATCTAACGACTTTTTAGAAATTGTTCAGGATTGTTTTTTGAAGCAGTTTGTGACAGAACCTACAAGGGGAAATAACCTACTTGACTTGGTTCTGGCAAACAAGGAATCCCTTGTTAATAATTTAGAAATTACAGAGGAACTCTGCACAAGCGACCACAAGTCAATTACCTTTAGCATTTAATGGATGTATGATAGTAGGGATAATTCAGTAACAGTCCCAGACTTTCGCTTAGCAGATTATAATGGGCTTAGAGAACACTTATCAACTGTGGACTGGGGTAACGAAGAGAGCCATCAATATGACAGCTTAACACTTATACAGGCTGCCCAAAGAACATTTATCCCGTATAAAGAAATTAGATCAAGTAGAAATGACCCAAAATGGATGACTAATAGGCTTAAATATCTTTTAGAACAGAAGAAAGGAATTTATAGGCGCATAAATAGAGGTGAGGGTCATCTTATAAATCAGTATACTGACATTAAGAGGGACATTAAAAAGGGTATAAGAAAAGCTAAACGGGACTATGAAATTAAAGTTGCTAGGGATTCAAAAAGTAACCCAAAAAGTTTTTTTTCTAGGTTTATAGAACAAAAGTTAGGGATAAGATAGGTCCCCTTAAAAATAACTCTGGGCATCTTACTGACAAGGAGAATGATATGTGCTCTATTTTTAATAATTATTTTCTCTCGTTTTCACACAGGAATACACTAATAATATCCCAGTAATTAATTTGTTTAGTGTCCCTGAAGAAGATAAATTATGTAATATCACAGTTACTAGCGAAATGGTTATGAAACAAGTAGACCGTCTGAAACAAAATAAATCCCGGGTCCTGATAAGCTTTTTGCAAGGGTTCTTAAGGAATGCAAAATGGAACTCTGTGAACCAATATCTAACTTTTTTAATTTATCTCTTCAAACATGTGTAGTGTCTGATATGTGGAAGATGGCTAATGTAATTCCTATTTTTAAAGCAGGGGGACAAGTCACTACCGTCAAATTACCGCCCAATAAGCCTGACCTCAATTGTAGGCAAATTACTAGAGTCAATTATAGCTGATATTATTAGAAGCCATTTAGAGAACCATAATTTGATTAATAATACTCAATGGATTCACGGGGGGCCGTTCCTGCCTATCTAATTTATTAACCTTCTTTAGTAAAGCTTTTGAGGCTGTTGATCACGATAAAGAATTCGATATTGTTTATTAAGATTTTAGTAAGGCTTTTGATAGAGTACCGCACCAGAGACTGTTAAAAAAAGGGGGCAGCTCATGGCACTGGGGGAAAAGTGCTGTCATGGATCGAGTCATGGCTCACCAATAGGAAGCAGAGAGTGTGCATAAATGGGGTTAAATCCAGTGGGGATCTGTAACAAGTGGTGTTCCACGGGAATCAGTCTTATGCCCGTTGTTGTTTATAATATATATCAATGACCTTGATGAGGGAATTAATTAGTGATATGAGCAAATTCGCCGATGACACGAAGATAGGTAGGATAATTGATTCAAACGTAGATGTCAGGGAACTTCAGGAGGATTTAGACAGACTCAATTCCTGGTCAGAAAAGTGGCAGATTCAGTTCAATGTAGATAAATGCAAGGTTCTGAAGCTCGGAGTGTCCATAACCCAAGCACTTATAAGTTAAATAACGTAGAACTTAGCCATACAGATTGGGAAAAGGACTTGGGGGTTATGGTAAGCAGCAACCTTAAACCAAGACAGCAATGCCTAAACGTACGTAATAAGGCAAACAGATTACGGATTTATATCCAAGAAGTGTAAGCAACAGAAGTCCAGAGGTTATATTACAGCTTTATACATCGTTAGTAAAGCCTCACCTAGATTACGCAGCTCAGTTCTGGTCTCCATATTACAGAATGGTTATTAATTCGTTAGAAAACATTCAGCGTAGAATGACTAAATTAATACATAGCATTAGAAATTTCCGTATGAAAGAAAGATTGAAGACCCTAAAATTACATTCACTGGTAAGACGAAGAATGAGGGGGACATGATCGAGGTATACAAGTGGAAAATAGGTATTAACAAAGGGGATATAAATAAGGTCTTGAGGATGTCTCTCCAAAGAGAACCCGCAATAATGGATTCAAATTAGATAAGTTTAGATTCAGAAAGGATATAGGAAAGTATTGGTTTGGAAATAGGGTAGTTGATGAGTGGAATAGTCTGCCTAGTAGGGTTATTGAAGCAAGGACCTTGGGAGTTTCAAATTTAGGTTGGGTAAATTCATGAGTGAGAGGGTTGGATTTGAGTTGGAATTAAACATGAGTAAATAGAATTATCAAAGCCTTTTTTGGGTAGCATTGAAGATTGGGTTGAACAAATATTCTGTTAGTGGGATGGAATGTGTAGGACCTGCCTAGTATGGGCCAACAGGCCTTCTGCAGTGTTCCTCCTTTCTTATGTTCTTATGTGTGCACGACCTCAGCTTTTACTAGTGGATCAGTCAGTGGGTGTGCACGACCTCGGCTTCCAGTGGATCAGTCAGTGGGGGTGCACGACCTCGGTTTTACTAGTGGATAAAGTCAGTGGGGGTGCCCATCGGCTTCACTAGTGGATCAGTCAGTGGGTGTACGACCTGGGGTTCACTAGTGGATCAGTCAGTGGGGTGAAAGGACCCGGCTTCACTAGGGGGTCAGTCAGGGGGGGGGCCCAAGCCCCGGGGTTCACTAGGGGAAAACAGTCAGGGGGTGTGCACGACATCGGCTTCACTAGTGAATCAGTCAGTGGGTGTACGACCTCGGCTTCACTGGTGGACCCCGCCCCGTGGGTGGAAAGACCCGGCTTCACTAGTGGATCGTCAGTGGGTGTGCCCACCTCGGCTTCACTATGGATCAGCCGGGGGGGTAAGACATCGGCTTAAATTGGACCCCTCAGTGGGTGTGCACGCCCTTTCGGCTTCACTAGTGGACCCCGTCAGGGGTGTGCCCACCCGGCTTCACTAGTGGATCAGTCAGTGGGGTGCACGACCCGGATTCACTAGTGGATCAGCCGGGGGGTTTAGACCCCGGCTTCACTAGGGGATCAGTCAGGGGGGGTGCCCACCTCAGCTTCACTGTGGGGGGGGCAGTGGGTGTGCACGTCCTCGGCTTCACTAGTGGGCAGTCGGGGGGGGCCGACCTCGGCTTCACTAGTGGATCAGTCAGTGGGTGTGCACGACCTCAGCTTCACTAGTGGATAAAATTTCAGTGGGGGGCACGACCTCGGCATCACTAGGGGGTCAGTCAGTGGGTGGGGCCGACATCAGCTTCACTAGTGGATCAGTCAGTGGGGGTGCACGACCTGGGGTTCACTAGTGGATCAGTCAGGGGGGGTGCACCACCCCTTCACTAGTGGATATTTAAAATGGGGGTGCACGACCTCGGCTTCACAAATGGATCAGTCAGTGGGGTGCACGACCCCCACTAGTGGACCCCGTCAGGGGGGGTCAGGGACCCCCGGCTTCACTAGTGGATAAAACCCGTGGGTGTGCACGCCCTCGGCTTCACTAGTGGACCCCGTCAGGGGGTGTGCACGACCTCGGCTTCACTAGGGGACCCCGTCAGGGGGGTGTGCACGACACCTTCACTAGTGGTTTAAAGTCAGGGGGGGCACGACCTCGGCTTCACTAGTGGACCCCGTCAGTGGGGTGCACGACCCGGCTTCTTTTGTGGATCACCCCGTGGGGGGCACGACCTGGGGTTCACTAGGGGGCCCCGTCGGGGGGGTGTGCACGACATGGGGCCCACTAGTGGATCAGTCAGTGGGTGTGCACGACCTCCTTCAAAAAAGGGCCCCGTCAGTGGGTGTGCCCCCACCCAGCTTCACTATGAAATGAGTCAGAAAAAAAGAGATGTTAGGGATTTTTTTGTCGTAGAGTTGTCGGGGAAATGAAAAAAACTGGAAGTACATAGTTGAGGCAAAGGAAAACCCCCCATAGTTTTAAGACGAGGTATGTCCCCCTGGAGCAGGGAGGGGAAAAAGGGCCGAGCTCAGTGGAAAGATGGGGGGGGCCCCCGGGTATGACCTGACCCCCGCAACCAAAAATAGGTAGTAGAAATAGGTGAGTAGAAATAGGGGAGTAGAAATAGGGGAGTACTAGTTGTCCCGTCACTGGGGGGCACGACCATTTTCACTATAGGCCAGTTAGTGGGTGTGCAAGACGCCGTTTTGCTAGTGATACAGTCAGTGGGTGTGCACGACCCCAGCGTCCCCCATTTTTCCAGTCGGGGTTTTTCCACCTCATCTTCGGGAGTGGTCTATTCAGTGGGTGTGCACGACTTCATCTTCACTAATAGACTAGTCAGGGGTGTGCACGACTTCATCTTCACTATAGACCAGGGGTTTTTTGGGGTTTTACGACTTCATCTTCACTAGTGGACAAGTTAGTGGGGGTGCCCACTTCATCTTCACTAGTAGACCAGTCCCTGGGGTTTTTCACGACTTCATCTTCAATTTTGAGACCAGTCAGTGGGGGTGCACGACTTCATCTTCACTAGTAGACCAGGGGGGTGGTTGGCACGACTTCATTTTTTACTAGTAGACCAGTCAGTGGTTGTGCACGACTTACCCTTTACTAGTAGACCAGTCAGGGGGGGGTGCCCACTTCATCTTCATATTTTTCCCGTCAGTGGGGTGTACGGGGGGTTTCTACTTCTCCAAGAGGAAAATAGGAGGCTGAAAATTCGCCTAGATGGTTTTTGAGGTGCGAAGTTTGGGGGTTTATTTGGGGGTAAAAGTTACCAACAGTGAGTTGAAAGTGGGAAACCCCCTTCCCCAAAAAGGGAAAGTGGTCTCTACCTTAAAGGTAGAACTCTCGATAAGGAAGCTTAAGCCGGGAGGTAACTTAGGCCTACTTCGCCCCGGGGCCCGAGGGGCCCCTTGGGTGTTTCCCTTTTTTTTATGTTCTTGTGATCCAAAGGAAAAAGTGTTCCTGGGGAAATTTGGGGAGATAAAACCCCCAATTGGGGTGAGTGCCCATCACTCCAAAAAAATTTTTTTTTTTTTTTTTTTTTTCAACAGTTTTTGTCATGTGATTGAGACTTGTCTCGAACCCAACAAACACACTGCAGTGACTTCTCATCTAGTGCAAGTGAATTTGCAACAAGATGTTAGCTCCCGTATGATCTGCAAGATTTTGGGGAAAAAAGACATTTCTAAGTGATGTTTGTAAAGAATGAAGTCCACATTATCATCAACAGGGCTCATGCCACTGTGGTATGCGGGGAGAGTGTGACGGGGGACTGGAGGGCGGGGGGAGGGGGGACGGTAGGACTGGAAGGCGGGGGGAGTGTGACGGGAGGACTGGGGGCGGGGGGAGTGTGACGGGGGGACTGGAAGGCGGGGGGGAGTG
>WNWK01010967.1:0-12500 GCA_009830355.1 Cherax destructor
ATTCTCGAGGGCTTAGTACCAAACTTGCACACGAAAATCACTCCCTACGAAAGCAAAAGACTCGGCAGGCGATGTAACATCCCCCCAATGAAGAGCAGGGGTGCCACTAGTACGTTGAGGGAGAACATAATAAGTGTCAGGGGCCCAAGATTGTTCAACTGCCTCCCAGCATACATCAGGGGGATTACCAACAAACCCCTAACTGTCTTCAAGCAGGCACTGGACAGGCACCTAAAGTCGGTACCTGACCAGCCAGGCTGTGGTTCGTACGTTGGACTGCGTGCGGCCAGCAGTAACAGCCTGGTTGATCAGGCTCTTGTCCAACATGAGGCCTGGTCACAGACCGGGCCGCAGGGGTGTTGACCCCTGGAATTCTCTCCAGGTAAACTCCAGGTGAGTCAGGAAGCACTGTTTTCTGACTAATAAACTAACAATAAAGCCCGTAGCTGGGTTCCTAGCACACTCAGCTCACACACTGAGGTCCGGGATCGATCCCTGGTACGCGTGGAAACATTAGGATGTGTTTCCTTAAGACACCTGCTGTCCCTGTTCACCTATCAGTAAAATAGGTACCTGGGTGTTAATGGACTGGTGTGAGTCGCATCCTGGGGAAAAAACTGACCTAATTTACCCGAAATGTTAAGCATAACAAGGAGCTTTCTGTATAGTAGTATGTCACTGATGTCAGTTATGGTCTGTAAAAGTTGTATCATGTACTTGTAGAAATAATTATTATTATGACTGTAAGATAAGAACCGTATTTTATTCTTAACCTCTTGTGTTTTGTATTCATATGAAGTCCTAACTACTATGTTCCTTATGTACATTTTGCCTCACGGCCACTAAAACACAAATCTGCTTCAGAAGTACATATTATCCTAAGTCTCAGTCCCACATTTTAGGGCCCCCTTATATGTGGTTGGGGGACCTTGGGAAAATGCCCTTGTTTCTCTCCCTTAAATCCGGCCCTACTATCATGGTTGGGCGAAACGTTGTTAATAAAGCACAGTATTATACACCAGTAACTTTGGATTACAAAACAAGTTGAAGAATGAGACACAAGTGTCTGTGAATGTGCAATTCTTCAACCAGTCTCCTTGCTGACATTGTTTTGTTGTTGTTCTTCTTCTTGATTCGCCGGGACTCTCCCGGCCCGGGCCTTTCCAAGTGGTGGCCCGGCCTTGGCTCCCTTTCTCAGGGAGTATCTCAGACCAATGTCTGCCATGGGAGGTACAAGTACCTCCTTATTGTTGAGACCAACTGTCCCTAAGCCTAGCCACGTTCCCCGCCCTCACGGGGCTCGTAGGGAGAAGCTAGGCCTCTCTCTGGTCTGCCATCTTACCCGCCCCAGGGGAGCTAATGGGAATGGCAGTCTTGTGAGCTGCAGGTGGTAGCAAGCTCTAGCTCAGGTACCTACCCTGCCCTACAAGGGCTGGACATGGTGTCTTCCCCCACATTGTGTTGATGTTTTCTCACTAACCATTTCACTTTGCTAATCTAAAATTCCGAGCCTCTATGTACTATATTATTTCACTAGTCAGTAAGTTCGAAATCTTATCATTCTATTTCATCAGTAGATATTTAAATTTTTACTTTTGTGTTTGTTGTTACTGCCCGAAATACCCTGCATAGGTAGGTATGTTTGTCAGGAAACAGGTCAAGTGTTTCCTGACTAAGATCCACATCAGGAAACACTTGTCCTGTTTCCTGACAAACCTTATCTAACCTGACATCTAATATGTAACGATCTTCCATTGTTTCAACTTCTTTTTATTATATGTTTTATCTGTTTCAGTACCGACATTTGCGCAAGATTGTGGAAACTTCTCCCATCTGTACCTTCTTTGACCTAGCCTGGGGAGATCAAGGTCAAGGTCAAGTGTGTATACAAGTAGATGTGACCAATGGGCGAGGTCAACAGTTCCTGATGCTGTGTACTGGAGAGAGAGGGTCATCATACACTAACACTAACCTTCTTAGCATAGCTAACAAGGGTCAGCCAGGGGAGTTTATCATAGGAGGTGACTATGAAACTAATAATGGTTCTGGGGGAGCAGCACTGCTGTCAGGGCTTATAGCTGTTGGGGGAAAACCAAGACAGCTGACAGCAGGGCTGGTGTCTGGCCACAGCCACTCAGACAAGAGCAGTCAGTTCCTGATCTACACCAGAGATCTTCCTGGCAGCCTGGATTATTTAAGTTTTGGTCAAGTGAAGACCGGACTGAATGTGCTCTTGTCAGTAGCGCGGTTAAGTGACCCACGTAATGTCATAGTGAAGGATTGTGGAGTAATTGTTTCATTGTAGTATGTGATAGTGATTGTGGAATGCTTACATTATAAGTAATATGTGATGTTATAGTGGAGAATTGAGGAGTAATTGTTTCATTGTAGTAAGTGATAGTGATTGTGGAATGATTATATTATAAGTAATATGATGTTATAGTGGAGAATTGAGAAGTAATTGTTTCATTGTAGTAAGTGATAGTGATTGTGGAATGATTATATTATAAGTAATATGATGTTATAGTGGAGAATTGAGAAGTAATTGTTTCATTATAGTAAGTGATAGTGATTGTGGAATGCTTACATTATAAGTAATATGATGTTATAGTGGAGGATTGTGGAGTAATTGTTTCATTGTAAAACATGTGATATTATAATGAAAGGATAATGAAGTATAGTTGTTTTAATTTGTTAATCAGGTTTAGTCTTCAAGACGAGTGTCATTAAGACTGTATGTCACCTGTACACCACCAGTCACTACACGAGTGTCATTAAGACTGTATGTCACCTGTACACCACCAGTCACTACACGAGTGTCATTAAGGCTGTATGTCACCTGTACACCACCAGTCAAGAATACTTTAGATGGAAGTATTTCTTCAGCCATAGAGTTGTCAGGAAGTGGAACAGTCTAGCAAGTGATGTACTGGAGGCAGGAACCATACTCAATTAGTTGCATTGCTACAATTAATTGATGTTTTAAATTGCTATCTCACTCAATTAGTTGCAGTGCTACAACTAATTGATATGTTCAACTTAAAATCAAACTTTATAACTTAGATACGCAATTATACTTATTTTATAAATTATCAACCATAACTTTTTACCATGTAGTCTATAATTAATTAGTCCTAAGAATGCCAGCAATGCACAGCATATTAGGGGCTTTTGGCATGTACATCTCATCAATAACTATGTATCTTGTCTACCCAACCATGTATCACTGTACCATGTCTCAATAAAGTATTATTATTATTAAGACGAGGTATGATAAAGCTCATGGAGCAGGGAGAGAAGGGACCCAGTAGCGGTCAGTGAAAATAAATGGTATAAAATACCGACACAATGGAAAAATAAACACATAAGCAGTATAATGTGATCCTTTATTGACAACGTTTCGCCCACACAGTGGGCTTTATCAAGTCTGGACTTGATAAAGCCCACTGCTGGGGAAACGTTGTCAATAAAGGATCACATAATACTGCTTATGTGTTTATTTTTCCAGCGGTCAGTGAAGAGGCGAGGCCAGGAGCTGAGTATCGACCCTAAGTTTAGATTTAGAAAGGATTTGGAAAGTACTGGTTTGGTAATAGGGTAGTTGATCAGTGGAACAGTCTGCCTAGTAATGTTATCGAAGCTAAAACCTTGGGTAGTTTCAAATTTAGGTTGGATAAATACAAGTGAGAGGGGCTGGATTTGAGTGGGACTTACATGAGAATAAATAGAATTATCAAAGCTTATGGTTTGGGTAGCGTTTATTCTGTTAGTGGGTTGGATTTGTGTAGGACCTGCCTAGTATGGGCCAACAGGCCTACTGAAGTGTTCCTCCTTTCTTATGTTCTTAAACAGAGATTATAATTGCTCAGTAAGCCCCACACTGAGAGACAAACAGAATTAAGTAGATGTTTAACACACAAACATAATTATAGAACAACAATGTTATTAAATATGATATATTATAATTATTTCTTTATTCAATATACAATAAACAAAGCATATTATATGAGGCAAATATCTATCATAAAACAATGATATTCTTCCTAAAACCATATTGCATCTCTCAAATTGCTCTAAATGTTTGTCTAAAGACTATCAATGTAAGAATTTCATTTCTTGTCCCTTGCAAACTCAACTAATGACTAAGAGAAGATTTGGCAACGGTGACTGGTCAAGTGGGCACTCTGGGGGACAAGTGACTCCTTACATCCCATTAAAAATTCGTGTTTTTAAAGCAGATTCTTAACATGGTATCTGTATACTAGTTCCTTCACAATTCCTGAGCCTACGTGGAAAAATGAGTTTTTATTGAAAAATGAAACCAAAATGACATCAAGATTTCTGTAAATCCACCTTTTTTTCAATAAATAGATGGGTAATGGGGTTTTAAAGTCTATAGACTGCACGAGGGTCATTAACGAAAAAAAATCGCCTGACTTTATAACAAAATTCAACTCATTTTACCATGATATCTCAAGAATCTATATAAATGTCTTTAATCATTGTCTATCTACACAAGAGCAACAAATGATTTGCAAATATTTCCGATATTCAATAAAATATTATGCTATTTTTCATCACCTTTTTTTACCCAATTTACCCCTAAAAAAATAATCGAACACATATACTGCAATAAAATAGTTATCCCAGAAATAGTAAAGCCTAAGATCTATTATTAAAAATTATGATAGACATTTTTAATGTCTATAGAATTTATATAATTATATATTATATCCACACACACACACCACACGCGCACACACACACACACACACACCACCACAGCCGCACACGCACATACACACACACACACGCACACACACACCACACCACCACGCGCACACACACACACACACCACACGCGCACACACACGCGCACCCCACACACACACACACACACACCACACGCGCACACACACACACACCACACGCGCACACACACACACACACCACACGCGCACACACACCACACGCGCGCACACACACACACCACACGCGCACACACACACACACCACACGCACACACACACCACACGCGCACACACACACCACACGTGCGCACACACACACACACCACACGCGCACACACACACGCGCACACACACACACACCCCACTGCACACACCACACACACACCACACGCGCCACACACACCACACACACCACACACACACCACACACACACCCCACGCGCCCCACTACACACCACACGCCACACGCGCACACGCACACACACCACACGCGCACACCCACACCACACGCGCACACACACACACCACACGCGACACACACACCCACACACACACACCACACGCGCACACACACACACACACACGCGCAACACACCACGCGCACACACACACAGCCACACCACACACACACCACACACACACACACCACACGCGCACACACACACACACCACACACACACACCACACGCGCACACCACACCACCACACGCGCACACACCCACCACACGCGCACACACACCACACGCACAACCACACACGCGCACCACACACCACACGGCCCCACACACACCACACGCACACCACACACACACCCCACGGCCACACACACCCCCAGCAGCCACACACACCACGCGCCACACCCACCACCCCGCACCACACCCCACGCGCACAACACACACCACGCGCACACACACACACACACACGCACGCACACACACACCACACGCACACACACACACACACGCACACACACACACGCACACACACACACACGCACAACACCACACGCACACACACACACACCACACCAGCCCACACACACACGCCACACGCCACACACCACACACCACACGACACACACACCCACCGACACACACACACACGCACACACACACCACCACCGCACGCACACACCCACACGCCACAGCCACGCGCCACACACACACCACGCGCACACACCACACGCCACACACACCACACGCACACACACCACACCCCACCACACACACCACACGCACACCCACGCACACACCACACGCCACACACACACCACGCCGCACACCACACACACACCGCGCACACACACACCACACGCACACACACCACACGCCACACACACACACCACACGCACACACACACCACACGCCACACACACCACACGCACACACACCACACGCACACACACACCACACGCGTGCACACACACACCACACGCGCACACACACACCACACGCGCACACACACACCACACGCGCACACACACACACCACACGCACATACACACCACACGCGCACACACACCACACGCGCACACACACACACCACATGCGCGCGCACACACACACCACACGCGCACACACACCACACGCACACACACACCACACGCACACACACACCACACGCACACACACACCACACGCACACACACCACACGCACACACACACCACACGCGCACACACACACCACACGCGCACACACACACCACACGCACACACACCACACGCGCACACACACCACACGCGCACACACACACACCACATGCGCGCGCACACACACACCACACGCGCACACACACCACACGCGCACACACACCACATGCGCGCGCGCACACACACCACATGCGCGCGCACACACACACCACACGCGCACACACACCACACGCGCACATACACACAACACACGCACACGAGAGTGCAACGGACAAGTAGCAGTAACACTCACAGCAAGAGGCATTGTTGAGCTTCCCCAGCGCTCGGGCTAAATGTCCAAAGCTGGGGTGTGACTCCAAAAGGATCCTGTAGTGCTTGCTGCCTTTGCACCTCCTGACATCGTCTGCTGCTATGCAGCTGCCTCACCCTTCAAGCCCAGTGTGGGCGGGGTTTGTGGCAGCCCAAGGTGCCTAGCTTCTTCCTCCGAGCCCCGTGGGGGCGGGGAATGGGGCTAGGCCTGGGGACAGCTATTCCCAAAAGACGAGGAGGTATTTGTACCTCCTCCTATGGCAGTTAAGATTAATATCTTTATTATGCACCCTATACCCATCCTGTGGGCGGTAGTCAAAGGATTAGAGGTACATAATGGGTCCAGGGACTGGGCCCCAAAGTTTTGATAGCTGAACAAGGTACAAAGGTAATGAACTCACAAGTTACAAAGGTAATGAATCATCTACACATCTATACATGGTTACAATCATGAACAAATAAAGTAATGAGCAATTCACACGTCTACACCCGGTCACAACTGTAATGAGTCATTAGTGCAAATATACTAATGATTCATTACATACATTGGTCTGAGACACTCCCGCGAAAGGGAGCCGAGGCCAGGCCATTATACCGTCGTATCTACAACCTACACACACGAGCAGAGGTTAAGAGAAATCGACCTGACGACACTGGAAGACAGGAGAGATAGGAGGGATATGATAAAGGCATAAAATACTGAGAGGAATTGACAAGGTGGACAGAGACAGGATGTTCCAGAGATGGGACACAGCAACAAGGGGACACAGTTGGAAGTTGAAGACTCAGATGAATCATAGGGATGTTAGGAAGTATTTTTTCAGTGACAGAGTTGTCAGGAAGTGGAATAGTCTGGGAAGTGATGTAGTGGAGGCAGGATCCATACATAGCTTCAAGAAGAGGTATGATAAAGCTCATGGAGCAGGAAGAGTGACCTAGTAGCGGCTAGTGAAGAGGCGGGGCCAGGAACTATGAATCGACCCCTGCAACCACAACTAGGCGAGTACACACACACGCACACACACATACAAGGGGTCACAATTGGAAGTTGAAGACTCGGATGAGTCAAAGAGATGTTAGGAAGTATTTCTTTAGTCACAGAGTTGTCAGGAAGTGGAATAGTCTGGCAAGCGATGTAGTGGAGGCAGGAACCATACATAGCTTTAAGACGAGGTATGATAAAGCTCATGGAGCAGGGAGAGAGAGGACCTAGTAGCGATCAGTGAAGAGGCGGGGCCAGGAGCTGAATCTCGACCCCTGCAACCACAAATAGGCGAGTACATACACAAACACACAGGTGAAGTTCTACTGAAATACATACAGCAGCTATTGCTTAAAACTTGGGAAAGCTTAAACATAAAATCCAAGTGTTAATAGAAGGAAGAGACTTGTTTGGTGACCCAATGGAATGATTTAATTCTTTTCTACTGAATTCAGAAATATTTGCAGATCACTGAACACCACCAGAGCTGCAAGAAAGAATATATAAGAGCACTGAGCAGCCAGGATTATCAAATAACCTAGAAAAATAAACTAGAGGTCCCCGGAACATGAATCACATAATAAATATATAATTTTAAAAGCCACACACACATTGCGTTTTCATGACTTTCTGAAATCCTGCTATAGTCTCCCTTGCAGCTGAAATATTACAACTTTATAATAAAATTGGTCCGCTCAAAGAAAATTTAAAAAAAAAAAAAAAAAAAAATTAAGGTATTGTGACTAGCAAAGAGACTTAGAATGGTCTCTATAAGAAACCATCCACTTAAATTGGTCTCTATGAGAGACCATCCACTTAGAATGGTCTCTATAAGAAACCATCCACTTAAATTGGTCTCCATGAGAGATCATCCACTTAAAATGGTCTCTGTAAGAAACCATCCACTTAAATTGGTCTCTATGAGAGACCATCCATTTAGAATGGTCTCTATAAGAGACCATCCACTTTCTATATCAATTAAACTAGACAGAGATAGCCTGAGTTTCCGAATATAATGATAAGATTGTTTGATATTCAATCAACAACCAGATATCAACTTATCTATACAAAAGTCAATATCATGTGTGTAATAAATCAAATTTTAAGTACTATATTTACTGCACACATAATCATAAGTCTCGCATTTGCTATGTAAACTGTTCTCCTGTTTATATCACTAGTCAACAGAATTATAAATAACTTGGTTTCTTATTTTGCAATGTTTCAACATATAGTAAAGCTTGTGTCAACATGACTCACTATCTGCTCAACCTTCACTCATATCCACATTATTCAGATTTAATCTGTTAATTTGTAATCCATATATACGTATATTATCAGTTGTGGTTAAAAAAGTGATATGCACGTAGTTAAATGCAATGCAGCAGCACCTATTATTTCTATGGACTTTTTTTTTGAGGGTTTGATTGTGCACTCAAGCCATAGTTCCGTGGCTGGACAGATGACCGACGGACATTTGGCCGACAGATATTTGGCCGAAGGACAATTGGCCCAATAGACATTGCATCGACAGCCATTTGGCCCAACGAGCAATAGATCGAATGGATAATTAGGTTAGGTTAAGGTGATGAATGCCAGTTCGGCCATATGTCTGTTCGGCCAAATGTCCATGAGCCTATAGTTCACATCCACAAATTATATATCTTTTATAATCAACTTCGAAAAAGTCACTTCTTATAAACTTCATTTGGAAAACAAAAATAAGTTATTTTAATATTTGTCAATATAAATTACCCAGGTGTGGCCATGAATGCTTTCTGGTTCCTTTCAAAACTTGTAAACAATAAAAAATATATATATTATTAATCATATCACATTCAATTTTACATACAAATTCACACGCTTGTCGCTGATGATATTATTATAGTTATACCAACACTCTTAGATAATCATGTCTGATTTTAAACATTATAAGTAAAAATACTACAATTTTATGAAGTATTTTTTTTGACACGCTGCAAGTTTATTTTATTATATTCTGAAAGGTGTATTATTAATTTCTAGGCTGTATGTTTAATTGTTAGCATATATGAACTATTAAATTTTTTTCGGTCTCCATATAAATACTATTTACTCACCGATCCCCCAAAAAAAAAAATTGGAATTACGCAAATTTTTAATATTCCAATTAATCTTTCCACCAAAACTATCACAGCAATCTAACCTAACCTTGCTAAAATTTACATAATGCAAACTAACTGTAGCTACTTAAATTATCTAAAAATTTATAGTTACATTTTTTGTTCTCTATGGGGAGGGTGATGACCAAATTTTCAGCGAGGTGATTTATAAATGATTTTAAGCTTTCAAGAAAGTTATTTCCTGACAAATCTTACTTAAGCTTTCAGGACAATGAAGGCAGCTTAAGCAGGTCACATTTTCCTGGTCTCACGCCTTGGCTGGCTTTACAATTTACCACCTAACAAAATATCGTAGTCAAACACAAGGTATTATTTTTTTTTTTAGCAGACTGAATGTGAATATATAATTCTTATTAAGAATTTCACGTTGTCGCGACAATATTTTACTGAATGATTTGATAAAGTTCTACATAGAGCAAAATATGTTGCATGTTGTTGAGCTGCAACTATTGTCCTCGTCTCAACATATATCAACAATGTGTCATTTTATCCAGGAATTTCACAATATTAATATCAAGTGATTCACTGTAGCTATGATGAAGGCTTCACTCACTGTCAGTCACCCACACTATACAAATCCATAACAGTGATAACTATTCACTCAATAAACACATAGTGCAAACTTTCTGAGTGTTGACTGCCCATTTTCACCTATGATTTGACAGCAACATACAAATGACATGATGAAAATTCTCTTAATGGAGACTGCTTATAAGCATTCAACAATAGTGTGACACCGCTTTTATGGGCCACCATAGCAAGAATGTGGTGGTGGTGTTTTGTCTGTCAGGAAACCAGAAGATGTCTCCTGACGGCAGCCTTCATTACATGAGGACCTGATCTGTGGTGAAGCAAACGTGTACAGGAAGTAGGATTTCAACCTTATTTAAAAAATAAGAACCACCACAAACTGTCCTACCATCATCCGACTATTCTAAGATTGTGTAGCTGACAAATTAACCATTTCCACTGAAGACTTGATAAGGAATCTTGATAGCGGTAGAAGTTAATTCTCAAAGCTAGATATACAGCAGTGATGAACGATCACTCAAGATTTACTATGGACTTGAGACAGTGATAGAGTCGTCACTGGACAAGTGACTGGACGCACTGATTCATTTCCACTTCCTCTAGAGACTTGCTGTATATGGACTTGTGCTAGTGATGGATGTCCACCATCACAAAACTGGATATGGACGTCATACTGTGATCAATGTCCACCTGGATGGCCACTCACTCTCACCGAAGACTTGAAGTGGACTTAAGATCTAGCTAACTGTTGCTTCCTATGTTGAGTGTTGACAGCTTGGGTATCATAAATGACTTCCCAGTCTGAAATACCCAAAAAGGTGTTAGTATTCTTTTCTGTCATTTTTTAAAACCATTATTGGCATTTCAAATATATATATATATATAATTTATATATATATATATATATATATATATATATATATAATATATATAATTTATATATATATAATTTATATATATATAATTTAGCAACCTAACGAAAAAAAAAATATTTCATTGTGTTTGTTTATTATTAAATTATTGTAAACGTATCTAAAATATATTTAGTTGGATTAGGCTAAATTAAATTGCGCTTGTTATAATAAGGTTAGGTAAGTTTCCTAAGGTTCTTTTGGTACAAAATTATTAATTTTTACATTAACATAAATTAAAAAAATATACCTTTAAACGTATAAGAGAAAATTTTAGAAAGGACTTAATTTTAAATGAGTTCTTAATTGACCAGTTTTACCTAATCGGCACGACATATATATATGTACATACATATAAGGTTTTTACATCATTGGGCAACTAACTACCTGTGAAAATAAGACAAATTTTAGAACTAGCTTTTATTGGGACAATGTTTCTATGTAGAGGTCAGGTTAGGATAGGTTTGCTTAGGTTAGGTTAGGTTAGGTTAGGCTAGGCTAGGCTAGGTTAGGTTAGATTAGGTTAAGTTAGATTAGGTTAGGTTAGATTAGGTTAGGCTGGTTTTAATTACATATATCATGACCCACAGCTGGAGCTTTTGCTCATCTGACCGAGGCCTTACACTGGCTTGACCCACCCATTTAAAAATTAAGGTTAATATCAGTCTGCTTGGGGCTTTATCATAACCAAATAAAGCTTTATACAGTCTGCTTGTGGCTTTATCATAACCAAATAAAGCTTTATACAGTCTGCTTGGTGTTTTATCATAACCAAATAAAGCTTTATACAGTCTGCTTGGGGCTTTATCATAACCAAATAAAGCTTTATACAGTCTGCTTGGGGCTTTATCATAACCAAATAGTAAAGCTTTATACAGAACATAATGTCCCAATCAAAAGCTTTTTTACCTTGTCTTTTCCTCACTGTGGTCAGTAATATACTATTTCGAGCCAACTAATTACATATAGTATATATTAAACAGCAGTCTGGGTAAAATTGTACATATATGCACTTCAATAAGTCAAAAAAAACAAAATGGTTAAGTTAACCTTAGGGAAAATTTTTAAGCAATCTGAATTTCGATTATATTGACTTGATGTGACAGTAATTACACACTATAATAGAAAAAAATTAAACGTTAAAAATATTTATATAAAACATCTGTAACAATCAATAAAAAGTATTAGTAAAAAGCCTTTACA